>JAPYYZ010001307.1:0-20151 GCA_030522705.1 Eretmocerus eremicus
GATCCAGTCAAATATTTCAGGAGTCCTGATCTCGGCCGTGGGTGACTGATTCTCATTCCATCAAGGATATCGGACTCGCAATAGATCTAGTTGGCCATTATCATCAACCATTCCAGGAGTCCTGATTCCGACCATGGATGACTGATTCTCATTCGATCATCGATATTGCGACTGCGATGGATCTGATTGGACGTTATCGTCCGCGATTCGATCGTTCGGACGCTAGTGAGTGTAAAATTCATCCTCGGAGTGTCCTCACTCAGATCAAGCACATCCCTGGGCATTATATGGAACAGTAAAAAAACATAACGCTGTGTTTCGGTTTGGTGCACGATCGATTACGTCCCGTTCGTATCCGAAGCAACAGTTCAGGAGTTCACGATCCAGACGACCATTTCAGGAGACCTTATTCCGGCCGTAGATGACTTACTCTCATTCAATCAGTTATATCAAATTCGCGATAGATCTAATTGGACATTTACATCCGCGATTCGATCGTTCAGATGCTAGTGGATGTGAGATATATTCTCCGCGAATTGTTATTCAGATCAAGCACTTCCCTCGGCTTCCTATGGAACAGTAAAAGAGCATAACGCTGTGTTTTGGCTCGGTGCACGATCGA
Organism: Eretmocerus eremicus; assembly: GCA_030522705.1. Lineage (NCBI taxonomy): Eukaryota > Metazoa > Arthropoda > Insecta > Hymenoptera > Aphelinidae > Eretmocerus > Eretmocerus eremicus. The sequence goes on from JAPYYZ010001307.1 coordinate 623, forward strand.
ATCCATCCTGTCCGCAATCGATGCGACTAATCGGCAGTTCACGATTCAGTCAACCATTTGAGGAGTCCTGATTTCGGACGTGGATATTCAATTCTCATTCCATCGACGATTCCGGATTCGCGATGGATCTAATTGGAGATTCACATTTGCGATTGGATCGTTCAGTCGCTAGTGAATGTGAAATGCATTTTCGGAAAGTTGTCTCTCAGATCAAGTACATCCATCGGCTTCATATAAAACAATTAAATAGCATAACGCTGTGATTTGGTTTGGTGAACGATCGATTTCATCCTGTTCAAATTTGATGCAACAGTTCGGGATTCACGATTCAGTCAACCATTTCAGGAGTCCTCATTTCGGCCGTTGATGACTCATCCTCATTTTATCATCGATATCAGATTGCGATAGATCTGATTGGACGTTATCGTCCGCGATTCGATCGTTCAGACGCTGGTGAATGTGAAATACATTCTCGGAAGGGTTTCACTCGGATAGAGCATATCCCTCGGCTCCATATGGAACAGTCAAGGAGCATAATGCTGTGTTCTGGCTTTGTGCACGATCGATTCCGTCCTGTCCCTATTCAATGCAACAGTTCGGGAGTTCACAATTTAGTCAACTATTCCAGGAGTCCTGATTTTGCTCGTGGATGACTGATCCTCATCCCATCATCGATATTGCGATTGCGATAGATCTGATTGGACGTTGTCGTCCGCGATTCGGTCGTTCAGACGCTAGTGAATGTGAAATACATCCTTGGATTTTCTTCACTCAGATCATGCACATCTCTCGGCTTCATATGGTACAGTTGGGAGACATAACGCTGTGTCTCGGCTTGGTGCACGATCGATTCCGGTCTGTCCGTATTCGATGCAACAGCTCGAAAGTTCACGAGTCACTCAACAATTCCAGGAGTCCTAATCTCGGCCGTGGATGACTGATTCCCCTTCCATCATCGTTATCGGATGAGCATCAGATCCAATTGGACATCATAGTTTTCGATTCGATCGTTCAGATGCTGGTGACAGTGGAATACATCCTCGAAAAGGTTTCACTCGGATCAAGCACATCCCTCGGCTTCATATGGAACAGTAAAAAAGCATAATGCTGTGTTTTGGATTGGTGTACGATTGATTCCGTCCTGTCCGCATTCGATGCAACCAATCGGGAGATCACACTTCAGTCAACCATTCCAGGAGTCCTGATTTCGGCCGTGGTTGACTGATCCTCATTCCATTGACGATATTGGATTTGCAATGGGTCTGATTGGACATTTACGTTCGCGATCCCATCGTGTAGACGCTAGTGGATGTGAAATACATTTTGGGGAAGTTGTCATTCAGATCAATAACATCCCTCGGCTTCAAATGGAACAGTGAAGGGACATAACGCTGTGTTTCGGCTTCGTGCACGATCGATTCTGTCCTGTTCCTGTTCGATGCAACAGTTCAGGAGTTCATAAGTCAGTTAACCACTCAAAGAGTCCTTATTCCGGCCGTAGAGGACTTATTCTCATTCCATCATTGATATCTGATTTGCAATATATTTATTTGGACATTATCGTCCCCGATTCGATCCTTCAGACGCCGTTCAATATTGAGTACATCCTCGAAAAGGTTCCAATCGGATCAAGCGCATCCCTCGGCTCCATATTGAACAGTGAAAAAGCATAACGCTGAGTTTTGGCTTGTTCTACGATCGATTTCGTCCTGTTCGCATTCGATGCAACTGTTTGGGAGTCCACGATCCAGTCAACCATTCCGGGAGTCTCGATTTCGGCCGTGGATGACTGATTCTCATTCTACGACAATATCGGATTCGCGATGGATCTAATTGGACATTCACGTTCGCAATTTTATCATTCAGACGCTAGTGAAGGTGGAATACATATTCGGAAAGTTGTTATTCCGATGAATACATCTCTCAACTTCATATGGGACAGTAAAAAGATATAACGCTATGTTTCGGCTTGGTGCACAATGGATTCTATCCTGCTCGTATTCGATGCAACAGCTCGGGAGTTCACGAATCACTCAACCATTCCAGGAGTCCTGATCTCGACCGTGGATGACTGATTCTCATTACATCATCGATATCGGATTCGCAATAGATCTCATTGGTGATAATTGTTCGCGATCCGATCTTTCAGACGCTTTTGAATGTAAGAGACATTGTCGGAAAGGTTTTACTCGGATCAAGCACATCCCTCGGCTTCATATAGAATGATACGAAAGCATACCGCTGTGTTTTGGCTAGAGGTGAGATCGATCCCGTCCTGTCCGTATCCGATGCAACTGTTCGGGAGTTCACAATTCGGTCAGACATATCAAGAGTCCTGATTTCGGCCGTGGATGACTGATCCTTATCCCTTCGTTGATATCAGATCCTCGATAGATCCGATTGGACTTGATTGTTCGCGATTCGATCGTTCAGATTGTAGTGAATGTGAGATAAATTTTTGGAAAGTTGTCATTCAGATCAAGCACATCCCTGGGCATCATATGAAACAGTGAAGAAGGGAAAATTTCAGTTTTGGCTCGGTGCACGATCGATTCCGTCCTGTCCACATTCGATGCAACAGTTCGGGCGTTCACGATTCAGTCAACCATTCCAGGTGTCCTGATTTCGGCCGTGGATGACTGATTCTCATGCCATCGACGATATCGGATTTGCGATCGATCTAATTGGACATTCACGTTCGCGATTTGGTCGTTCAGACAAAACTAAATGTGAAGTACATTTTCGGGAAGTTGTCATTCAGATCAAGCTCATTCCTCGGCTCCAGATGGAACTGTGAAAAGACATAACGTTGTGTTCAGGCTTGATGCACGATCGATTCCGTCCTGTTTGTATTCGATGCAACAGTTCACGAGTTCACGATTCAGTCACCCATTTCAGGAGTCCTGATTCCGGCCGTCGATCACTCATCCTCATCTCATCATCGATATCAGATTCGCAATAGGTCTCATTGGACGTTATGGTCTGCGAGTCGATCCTTCAGACGATAGTGGATGTGGAATGAATCCTTGGGAAGTGTGGAATGAATCCTTGGGAAGTTGTCATTCAGATCAAGCACATTCCTCGGCTCCATATGGGACAGTAAAAAGACATAACGCTGTGTTTTGGCTTTGTGCCCGAGTGAGTCCGTCCTGTTCGTATCCGATGCGACAGCTCGGGAGTTTACGATTCACTCGACCATTTCAATAGTCCTTATCTCGGCCGTGGGTGACTGATTCTCATTCCATCATCGATGATGGACTCGCGATAGATCTAATTGGGCATTACCATCCGCAATTCGATCGTTCAGACGCTCGTTGATGTGGAATACATTTGCAGAGAGTCCTCACTCAGCTCAAGCACATCCCTCGGCTTCGTGAAGAACAGTGAAAAAGCATAACGCTTGGTTTGGCTTGGTGTACGATCGATTCCGTGCTGTCCGCATTCGATGCAACTGTTCGGTAGTTCACGATTCAATCAGGCATTTCAGCAGTCTTGATTTCGGCCGTGGAAGGCTGATTCTCATTCCATCGACGATATCGGATTGACGATGGATCTCATCGGATATTATTGTTCCCGATTCGATCGATCAGACGCTAGTGAATGTGAAATACATTTTCCGAAAGTTGTCACTCAGATCAAGCACATCCCTAGGCATGATATGGAACAGTAGAAAAGCATAATGCTGTGTTTTGGCTCGGTGCACGACCAATTCCGTCCTGTCCGCATTCGATGCAATTGTTCGGGAGTTCACGATTCAGTCAACCATTTCGGGAGACCTGATACCGGCCGTGGATAACTGATTCCCATTCCATCAGCGATATCGGAATTGCAATAAATCTGATTGGACATTTACGTTCGCGATTTGATCGTTCAGACGCTAGTCAATGTGGAATACATTCCCAGAAAGTTGTCATCCAGATCAAGAAGAGCCCCGGCATCATATGGAACAGTCAGCGAGCATGACGCTGTCTTTGGCTTGATGCACGGTGGATTGCGTCCTTTTCATATTCGATGCAACAGCCCAAGAGTTCACGATGCACTCAACCATTCCAGGAGTCCGGATCTCGGCCGTGGACGACTGATTGTCATTTCATCATCGATATCAGATTCGCAATAGACCTTATTCGACATCATTCTTCGCGATTCGATCGTTCAGATGCTAGTTGATCTGAAATATATCCTCGGAAAGTTGTCATCCAGATCAAGCACATCCCTTGGCATGATATGGAACAGTGAAGAAGCATAATGCTGTGTTTTGGTTCGGTGCACGATCGACTCCGTCCTGTCCGCATTTGATGGAATTGTTCGGGAGTTTACGATTCAGTTAACCATTTCCGGAGTCCTGATGCCGGCCGTGGATGACTGATTCCCATTCCATCAGCGATATTGGAATTGAGATGGATCTGATTGGACATTTACGTTCGCGATTTGATCGTTCAGACGCTAGTGAATGTGGAATACATTTCTAAGGAGTTATCATCCAGATCAACGAGAGCCCCGGCATCATATGGGACAGTCAGAGAGCATGACGCTGTTTTTTGGCTTGATGCACGATCGATTCCATCCTTTTCGTATTCGATGCAACAGCTCAAGAGTTCACGATGCACTCAACCATTTCAGGAGTCCGGATCTCGGCCGTGGACGTTTGATTGTCATTCCATCATCGATATCAGATTCGCAATAGATCTCATTCGACATTATCCTTCGCGATTCGATCGTTCAGATGCTAGTTGATGTGAAATGTATTCTCGGAAAGTTCTCATCCAGATCAAGCACATCCCTTGGCATGATATGAAACAGTAAAGAAGCATAATGCTGTGTTTCGGTTCGGTGCACGATCGACTTCGTCCTGTCCGCATTCGATGCAACTCTCCGGAAGTTCACGTTTCAGTCAACCATTCCAAGAGTCCTGAAATCGGCCGTGGATGATTGATTCTCATCCCATCGACGATATTGGATTCGCGATGGATCTAATTGGACATTCACGTTCGCGATTTGGTCGTTCAGACACTCGTGGATGTGGAATACATTTCCGGAAAGTTTTCATCCAGATCAAGGACACCCCCGGCATCATATGGAACAGTCAGAAAGCATGACGCTGTGTCTCGGCTTGGCGCACGACCGATTCCGTCCTGTCCGCATTTGATGCAATTGTTCGGGAGTTTACGATTCAGTCAACCATTCCGGGAGTCCTCATTCCGGCCGTGGATGGACGATCCTCATCCCATCAGCGATATCGGAATGACGATAGATCTAATTGGACTTCATCGTCCACAATTCGATCGTCCAGACGCTGGTGAATGTGGAACACATCCTCGGAGAGTCTCCACTCAGATCAAGCACATCCCTCGGCTTCATATGGAACGAGAGGAGAGTATAACGGTGTGTTTTGGCTTGGTGCACGGTCGATTCCGTCCCATTCGTATTCGATGCAATATTTCAGGAATTCACGATCCAGTCGACCATTTCAGGAGATCTTGTTTCGGCCGTAAATGACTTATTCCCATTTCGTCGACTATATCGGATTTGCGATAGATCTCATTGGACATTGACGTCCACGATTCGATCGTTCAGACGCTAGTGAATGTGAGATATATTCTCGGGAAGTTGTTATTCAGATCAAGCACATCCCTGGGCATGATATGGAACAATTGAGAAGCATCATGCTGTGTTTCGGCTTGGCGTACGACCGATTCCGTCCTGTCCCTATTCGATGCGACAGTTCGGGAGTTCACGTTCCAGTCAACTATTTCAGGAGTCCTAAATTCCTGCCGTGGATGGCTGATTTCCATTCTATCATCAATACTGAGATTGCAATAGATCTAATTGGACTTCATCGTCCACGATTCGATCGTCCAGACGCTGGTGAATGTGGAACACATCCTCGGACAGTCTCCACTCAGATCGAGCACATCCCTCGGCTTCATATGGAACGAGAGGAAAGTATAACGGTGTGTTTTGGCTTGGTGCACGGTCGTTTCCGGCCTGTTCGTATTCGATGCAACTGTTCGGGAGTCCACGTTCAAGTCAACCATTCCAGGAGTCCTTATTTCGGCCGTAGATGACTTATTCTCATTCCATCGACTATATTGGATTTGCGATAGATCTCATCGAATATTCACGTCCTCGATTCGATCGTTCAGACGCTAGTGAATGTGAAATATATTCTCGAGGAGTTGTCACTCAGATCAAGCACATCCCTAGGCATGATATGGAACAGTAGGAGAGCATAATGCTGTGTTTTGGCTCGGCGCACGACCGATCCCGTCCTGTCCCTATTCGATGCAACAGTTCGGGAGTTCACGATTCAGTCACCTATTTCAGGAGTCCTGATTTCGGCCGTGGACGACTGATTCTCATTCCATCATCAATATCAGATTCGCAATAGATCTCATTGGACATTATTGTGCGCGATTCAATCGTTCAGACGCTAGTGAATGTGGGATACATTCTCGGAGAGTCCTCACTTAGATCAAGCACATTCCTCGGCATTATATGGAATAGTAAAAAGCATAACGCTGCGTTTTGGATTGGTGCACGATTGATTCCGTCCTGTTTGTATCGATGCAACAGCTCAGGAGTTTACCCTTCAGTCAACCATTTGAGGAGTCCTGATTCCGGCCGTGGATGATTCATTCCCATTCGATCGACGATATCGCATTGGCGATCGTTCTCATTGGACATGTACGTTCGCGATCTGATCGTTCAGACGCTCGTGAATGTGGAATACATTCTCGGAGATTTCTGACTCAGCTCAAACACATCCCTCTGTATCATATGGAACAGTAAAAAAGCATAACGCTGTGTTTCGGCTTGGAGCAGGATCGATTACGTCCTGTTCGTATCCGATGCAATAGTTCAGGAGTTCACGATTCAGACAACCATTCCAGGAGACCTCATTCCGGCCGTAGATGACTTATTCTCATTCCATCAACTATATCGGATTTGCGATGGATCTAATTGGACATCTACGTCCGCGATTCGATCGTTCAGACGCTAGTGAATGTGAGATATATCCTCGAGGAGTTGTTATTCAGATCAAGCACATCCCTGGGCATCATAGGGAACAGTAAAAAAGCATACCGCTGTGTTTTGGCTTGGTTCACGATTTATCCCGTCCTGTCCGTATTCGATACATCAGTTCGGGAGTTCACGTTTCAGTCAACTATTTCAGGAGTCCTCATTTCGGCCGAGGTTGACTCATCCTCATTCCATCGACGATGTCGGATTTGCGATAGATCTCATTGGACATTATTTTTCGCAATTCGATCGTTCAGGCGCTGGTGAATGTGAAATACATCCTCGGAGTGTCCTCACTCAGGTCAAGCACATCCCTCGGCTTCTTATGGAACAGTAAAAAGACATGATGCTGTGTTTCGGTTCGGTGCACGATCGATTCCGTCCTGTTCGTATTCGATGAAACAGCTCGGGAGTTCACGATTCACTCAATCATTTCAATAGTCCTGATCTCGGCCGTGGATGACTGATGCCTATTCCATCATCGATATTGGATCCGCAATAGATCCATTTGGACATTATCATTTGCGATTACATCGTTCCGACGCTCGTGAATGTGGAATACATTCTCGGAGATTCCTGACTCAGATCAAACATGACTCATCAGAGGAAACTGTCTAGGCCGAGAGAACCATTATTATTCAAGGGTTCCCTGCGAAGAAGATGTCTAACGGTGAGTGGGCCTGCTATTATTAAATTTCTCTCTCGTCGCGGATCCCCTTCGAAGAGCCTCGCGCGTCGCGTTCGGGCGTCGTCGAGCCCTGGCTGAACGGACTCCTGGGGCTGCTGTGCGCGCGCGTTGCCTTAACTTGGCTCTGGCACAGGTGCGCTCCGGAGTCTCTGCCGCGTCGCGAGGAAGGCTGTGGAAACCAGTGCGCGTGACGGCCGAGGAAGCCGGTCGACATTGCGCGGAGTTAGTATCGCGGGCCGAGACGTCTCCGAGAAGACGTACGCATATTAGGATCGGGTCGTGGCCGTAAGCATAGTTGGTCGGGTGGCCATTTTGGCTTCGTGTCGTGCCGCGTGGGCCTTGAGCGTCGTTCGGCGGCCATCTTGGCCATTGGAAATTTTGGAGCAGAGTCTCCTAGCCGTTGGTCGAGCTGGCCGGAGTGTGGCCGGATAGTGCGCGTGGCCGTGAGTGAACGCGTAGATATTGTCGCGAGTGGAATTGATTGTACATTTTGTGGGGGAATTGTGGCGTAAATTTGCCCATATGTAGTATTTGATGTATCTCCGCGAGAAAGGAACATTGTAGAATATAGGCCGGATTGTTGATTTTGTAAGATTCCCGTGAGTGTTATTTTGCGCAAGTGTCCCTCCCTCTCTTCGCTTTTCAGGTGTAAGGTAGGTCGGCCGTGAACGAGAAAGCTGTGCTGCTGAGAATTACGAGGCGTATCGCCGTTCGCACGCGATACTTGCGATCCAACGGCCGAGTTCGATGATGAAAGAAATGATTGTGTGGTGATTCATTCACCACGTCACAATGATGATGCAACTTCGATTGGATTCAGGGGTAATCAAGAGAATGGCACATCCAAAGATGATGACAGGATTTCAGGTGAGAGTGAAACTAATGAAAATGACCAAAATGTAAAGGAAAATGAGAAAGAAAATGACGAAAATAGAAACTTGAGGAGATCTGTAAGATCAGTGAAGAAGCCTCAGAGATATGATGATCGTTATGTGTATAATCATTGTATAAATGTGAATTTTGTGAATGCAAGTTGTCCTCAAACTTTTAATGAAGCTATGCGTAGTGGACATTCTGAATTATGGATTGAAGCAATGGAAAGAGAAATGAACTGTTTACAGAAAAATGAAATTTACAAATCAGTCAAAGACCAATCAACAAGAAGGTATTGGATCTTAAGTGGGTTTTCGATGAAAAGTTAGAAGATACTTATAGAGCAAGAATTGTTGTGAAGGGTTTCCAACAAGATGAAACTGTAGAGGATATATATTCACCTGTAGCCAAAAAATGCCAACTCTGAAAATTTCATCATCTTATTGTTGTCAGAATGAATTGATAACTGTTCAAATGGATGTTGGAACTGCATTTTTAAATAGAACTGTCAAATTATAAGTGTACGTCGAACAACCACCAGGTTTTGATGATGGTACCGATAGAGTTTGTTTACTTGTAAAAGCATTATATGGGTTACATGAAAGTCCAAAGCATGGTATGATTGTCTGGATCAATTCCTGGAAAGTGTAGGATTCGAAAGAAGTGAAGATGATTACTGTTTATACACAATGGCTTATCAAGGTGAAAGAGTTGATCATTTTTGTGGATGATTTATTGATTTGCTGTAGAGTCATGAAGATATTGAATTACATCAAGAAGTTATTGTCAGAAAAATCCAGAATGAAAGATTTGGGTGAAATCAGAACTTATCTGGGAATCAGAGTTGATTATGATTACAAGAAAAATGTCATGACATTGGATCAAACGGATTATATTGAGTCATTAGCCAAGCGCTTTGGTATTGAAAACTCAAAATTGTATGCTACACTAATGGAACAAAACTTAAAATGTGAACCAGCACAGTCAGCGGATGATGAGATTCAGTACAGAAACTTGATTGGAGCACTTTCGTATCTTAGTTCTGGAACAAGGTTAGATCTCAGTTACAGTGTGTATTATTTAAGAAGATTTCAGAATTGTTATGACGAGAGTCATTTTAAAGATGCCTTGAGGATTCTGAAATATTTACACTTGACCAGAGATTTGAAGTTGATGTATAAAAAGTATCAGTGTGCTTATATTCTAGATTGCTTTGTTGATGCTGACTAGGCAGGGGGTATAGTTGACAGAAGATCAACAACTGGATATTTGATCAGATCATCGGGTAATGTAGCTTACTGGAAGTCGAGATAGCAAGGAAGTGTAACTATATCATCTACGACAGCTGAATATGGAGCTTTGTCTGAATCTGTGAGTCAGTTGAAATCAATCGAAGATATTCTAAGTGATTTGCAAGTTGCAATTGAGAAGCCGATAAAGATTTATGAAGATAATTCAGGTGTTATAAGTATTGCAGGATTTGGAAACTTCACTGAAAATTCAGAGTATATAGAGACACATCATCATTTTGTGAATGAAAATTATGAAAGAGGTATTATAAATGTCATGAAAGTTGATTCTGAAGAAAATGTTGCTGATTTACTTACTAAGTCTCTTGGCAGACAGAAATTTGAAAAGCTTAGAGCATTGGCGAATTTGATATAATATACACGTGCGAAAGTTAAGGCTCATATGAATAATTTAAGGAGGCGTGTTGGAATGTGAGGTAATTGTATTCATATGAGAGCATGCGAATACATTATCATAGCAGACGCCACTGCAGTGGCCAGAGCAGGAGAGAGGTAAGAGAGAGATAGCATGAGAGCTATGGTTGTGTGAGTATATATGTGCGTAGGCATGAGCGGTTGCACGCTGCTCCGTTTTGAGAGACTCGACTGCGCGACGGGATCGTGGCAGGATGTAGCTTTTGTATCTGTTTTGTTAGAATATAGACAAGTATTCATTGATGTGAAACTGGTTCTATTTAATGCACCTCATCACGATCCACGATTCACGATCCTTATTTCAACACAGACACATAAAATAAAACCTAACAGGAAGCTATTAGTGGCTACAAACAAATGACTCAAGACAATCCAAAATCATTCGTGTTACTTCGCGACTTTGCAGAGTATTGGTCCATTCCACGCAAGGATACAGTGCAAAGTAATTATTGGAAATCTACTCAAGTCTCTATATTCACTGCGGTCTGCTTTCAACAGGGGATGAAGGGAAGCTTCGCAGTCGCGAGCGATGATATGCTCCGTGACTCAGCGCATGCATTATCTGCGATTAGTAAGATCAAGTATTAATTGATGAATCACATAAGCTTTGACTTCATTGGAGGAATGACACACCACCTGGTGATGGCAAAAAGGCAAGCCCACCCAGGACGGTGCTGCCACAGCCAACGAAAGAAGAAGAAGAAGAAGAAGAGGAATGACAATCTGATTAGATGGAGCATCTGCACATTTCAAGAACAGATACCAATTATGGGAGCTCTCAGGCTCATCAATAAGAAAATCTTGGGTTTTTCGGCAACGGGACTCGTTAAAAGTGGTCATGATGGGGTCGGAGGAGTAGCAAAGCACTCTGGAACCGTCAATAATCTCCGGAAACCGTATATGGAGGCTATCGACGACTTTAGATCTTTCGTGGAAAAGGTTACAGATTCTACAATGAAGCAGATAGTTCTCTTTGAAATCAAGGTTTCCGAATTGATTAGGTTCAGATCGAGGAAGACCAGAGATAGGAAAAGAGTGCCCGCTGTGAATGGGACTCGAAATTTTCATACTCAGAAGTCTCACATTTCGGGTGAGAATGAAAGAAAACTACAGGTTGCTTGGACTACCAAGCATCCATAGGAGGATGTTATCTTCTGAATTCAAGAACTCCTTCCATCTCTAATCTTGACAAAATGAGAGGTATACATATTCATCAAAGATTGATTCATAGAAATCAATTGCAAAAACCGAAATTGTATACAGTCCAGGTCAAGTTAACGTGAGGCTGATCGACTGTATCTTTTGTATTCAACCATACTCTAATACGTCGAATTTTTTCGCAACTAAGTTCGAATACTGATTGTCCATTATTTCTGCTGAACAATATCGTGGGAGCTCAAAGCGAAACGAGATTGACTCTAATGCATTTCGTTTAAGATTCTATTCTCGAAAATAGTCTGATTGGATACTGAAGATAGTGAAACAGATTGTTGACGCTATGGATACAGTTGATAACCAAAATGTAATTTTCCACTCATTTTTCATGAAAATAAATGTATACCACTGCTCTCGGGATCGTCGCGTCTACCGGACTAATTGGTTCCTGTTTGTCATGCGAAGAAGCCTCTGCCTAAAATAAATGACTCATTGTAATTTACTCAGGGATTTGAGACACTGAAAATGACTCATTTAAGAAAACAACCCATTTAAAATGATTCATTTTAAATGACTCATTAAAAATGACTCATTTGGCTAATCTGGTTGAAAAAATTTCAATCAACCTAAAATGGAGATGGAAATATTAAAAGAGGCATTGATTGTTGTGAAATTCTTCAAGTTTTTCAAATGAGTAATTTCAAATGAATCATTCTGAATGGGTCATTTTCAAATGAGTCACTTCTAGTGTCTCAAATTCCTGAGTCATTCTAAATGAGTCATTTATTTTAGGTGGGGGGTACTGCCAGAGAAATTTTCAGACAATAAGAAGATGATGTTCTTGAGAAAATTAATTTTTTGCGGTTTCCATGAAATATCGATTTTTCACGGGTAGACGGCCTATCCGTGACTAATTGTCATACAATCCCATATGTAGTCCTGTATTTGATCATATGCATCAAAATTTGTCCAAATATTCAAAATACATCCTGAGTTATCCAATTTTTATTGATTTTGAATCGTCAATTTCGATAAAATAGCCCCCTCCGAGTTCAAACGAAAGAATCGCATAGCTCAAAGAGAAATCGGTTTCGGGGCGAACAAGAAAATACGCGTCTTTCCATTTTATTTCTACAATCATAGATATCAGAACCAAGCCGATTTAAATTTTTTCGTGTTTCGGCCGGGTCATCTCATCTGGAATGGGTCAACTGAGGAGAAAAACAAGCTCGACAGCATTCTGGATATCAATCTGAGAACTTTTTCTTGAGTACCTTATCCAATTTCGAACGAAACTCGCCTCATATGTTCCTCTATGCAAGCGTGCAATTGCTTCGGTATCAACTGCGTATGCCACATAACACAATATACGAGATAAGATCGGTTCAACACGCTCTTAGGGGATCAGGCATCTAAAAGCGCTGTCCCTTCTTTAACGTGTTTCCTCCATAACCCTCCTTGCTCAACTCCACCCTTCTCGCGCTGGTTACGCGTTGTTTCCCTTTACCAGTATCGATCTCTGCCTGTTCAATTCCGACCGGCGGTGTTACCTTTCTCTATTCTGTTCCCCTTTGTTTTCTCTGATCTCATCACTCATCTCCACATCAATCGTTGCATTCTCTCGAGGCTCTCAAATTGTCTTCTTATCCCTTCACGATTCGCCGGGAGATGAAGAGTTACTTCCCCTTTGCTTGAATTACTTTCAGGTTTCCACGGAAAGGCTACGGACCCTCATCAATTCCAGATGGTAGTGAGCTCTCCACAAATGATTGTAGTCACTCACAAGATCTCTCGCGTTGTTCTACATATCAATTTACAGTGATTAGAGAACGTGTATGTTTTGATTGTGTTGCTCGTGTGACAATCAAACAGCATTCCAACAACACTTGAGAACCTCAATCAATCAGCTGCTGGACTGACCCGACAGCGACTGTGAATTGAACCAACTCCCTCAAACCATGAAATTCCATGGTGCCACTCCTTCTAAAGACCTGACACCAGGGGATTCCTGTTAGGAGACACACACAAGCATCAGGAGGATATACAAGTTGGCTCACTTGGAGGAGCACCGTCTCTCATCTCTATCTCTTCGCAATCAATTTCCCACCATAACTGATTTTGTATCGCGATTGTGATACTATAGTATCAAAAAATAGTCAACGTACCTCGTCAACAAGGAATTTTGCAGCTTCTTCGATATTAATATTATCTTTGGCAGACGTCTCAAACCACTGTATAAACTTCCGCTCTCTGCAGTATTCATCCATCTTGCTCGGAGAATTCACAATACCTTCTCGCGATTGATCACATTTATTCGCCAAGAGGACACACGGTATGGGAGAGCCATTTGGTAGTTGAACTTTTGCATCAAGATCTGATTTCCATTTCATTACTGCATCCAATGTCACACCCCTTGTGACATCGAAAACGATGAATGCTCCAACAGCTTCCTTATAATACACTCTCGTCATATTACCAAAGCGCTCTTGACCTGTAGATGAAATGGACTTGTTCAGTGATACTAATCATCAGATGGCGTCTCTATATAATTTGCGAGGGCTGTGCTACTCGGACTTCATGAATGTGAAGTTAGGCAGCGGAGGAACCTTTGCGTGGCGACCGTGTTCATAAGAAAGTCAAATTTTTCGTGACGAATAGAGGCAATTGAGGAATGTCCGATGACTTGAGAATCCATAGAAGGTAGGGAATGACGGGATTATGTGAATGCATCACCATATCACAGATTCCGAAGGAGAATTCTATTCATCACATTCAAACATGAAGATTCAGAGGAATCAATCTGAATGGTATGAATTTGATTGGGTAGACGCATATACGGTAGTTTTGAAATAAGATTCCATCTGAAAAATATCACCAAAAATGCTCTTGTCGGTAATCAATTGTGGTGCTCCGTAGGGTCCCTCTCAAACTTTGAGTAGAATCGTGAGCGTAGGCGTCTTTCATTTTTCCTTATTTTCGGGTTTCCGGGGGAAAGAATTGACTCTCTCGAGATCTGAGCCATATCGAATTATGCTAACACGGTTTCCTGTTATTGTGTGGACTGAATTCGATACCTTACTACAGATTCACATCAATCATCCATTGAAGGTGGTGTTGTCGATACTGGACGAGTCAGAATGACCCGTAAATATCAAGGATAATTATCTCTCTAAGGATTCGTTCTAGAATATCAATTCTCTAGATTGAAAGTAGTTGAGTTGATCCATTCATTCTACAATAGACTATATTATAGCGTGAAATTGAAATAACGTACCTGTGATCATCCTGTCACAGTTTCATAAGTTGAAGAATCCGAATATCCTGTCCGAAATTCCGAGTTCCGTAACAAAAATCCATTGTGGACTACGATAACAGTTCTTTCATGGAGTGAGAAGCTGGATCCCAATCGGTTGAAATTTATAGTTTTTTTTTTTTCTCATGAGATAACAATCCATGAAAATTATTTTTGGGTTCTTGGAAGCTTTCAGTGTTTCAACAGTCTGATACTCTTCCAAATCTATTTCCTAACTAATCCAATTTCTTAATTGTATGCATATGAGATATTGAATGTTAATGCTCAAAATATACTTCAGACATTAATCAATTTCATGGCAATCAAATGTAATTCCGCCGATGAGAATGTTTTGATGAGGATACGCATATTTTATAGCCGTCAGGATGGGAAGAAAATATCGTTCATAGGCATAATTTGTCTCGGTACTCGATAGGGCTTCCAGTCAATAAACACATCCATCCTTTGATAAGAAACCCCCTTTCCAAAGTTCATATTAATGTTCATATTAATGTGCTCGTCTCTATAATCTGTTCGTTTGACAAGATGCTCAATGGAATATTCCAAATTATTTCATTCAGAAGAGTTGATCCTTGTGACGAAAAAGTCTCTTCAAAATCTTTTGATCTCCGTGCGCGAGTGCAGATTTTAGATTAGATTTTGGATAGGATTTTCTCAACAATTGATGGATACATATTTTGGACATGAATCCTGCTCAGGACGAGCAGACCTTACGCGTGCGACGCGCGTTTCCGAGTTCCAATACTCTACAAATATTCCTTGAATGATTCAAGAGGTCTCGATGATCTCTAAATAGTTAAAACGAATAGTTTCCTTGCAGCAAAAAGAGACAGTTGCATCACTTCAAAAACTATTGATGTTCGAAAATTCATATTCTGAATCCCTGACTAGCATTTTCATTTTTCATGAGAGCAAGACCACAATAATCGATTGGACTGGGGGATGTTTTGGGTGATGTCAATAGAACAGTAGAGAATGGTTCCATAGGTTCAATGATATTAGAGGCATAAGTTGTATTAGGTGACCCCCAACTGCGCAAGTGGTCAAATCTTAAGCCGGGTTCGGAGAGTAAACTGCGCAACTTTTAATCCGGGTCCGCGTTGTTAACTGCGCAACTGTTTCTCGCAGAAACGCGTGCTTAGCTCTCTCACCTGAGTCCATATATGCTGTACTATATGCATAGTGTGGCATAACTTGATGAATATTAAAACATATTACAAGGCACTGGCTTTTATATTGGCAGTGGTCACATCCAGTAAAAGAATAACAATTTGACGAGAGGGAAGATAGAAAAATCAGATATTGGATTCATGTTCTGTAATCGGGAAAATTTTGGGGTCTCTCATCTCCATTAAAAAGATAGGAGTTATTGTCGGAAGTAAGATCTATATGTTCTAATTATTTTTACAATAATCACAGTTGCTTGACGCGTCACGAAATCATGTCGTAAGACAAGTCTCAAAGATGAACTATGTGGGTGAAATGAATCTCTCCACATGGAACTGGACTTTCAGATTTCAAGCTTAATCGCTTCTAATTTTAATGGATATTTCTTCTTAAAGACATTTCAACACACCAACAAAAGCAAAAATATGAGGGTGAGGGCTGTTAAAGCACTCAGCGAATTTTGCGTAAAATGATTCGCATGCGTTTCTGGTGTGAACACGAATATTCAGATGCGATGCCTGGATGGCCGGAGGAAATTTCGCGACATCTTGGATGTACTGCTCGAGAATGTAGTCAGAGAATTCGCGAGGATCAGGAATAATAGTAGACATCAAATCCTCTAGAAGAACACCGTCCACTTCCTCGGGGTTCAAATATGCAAGTCTTAGAGCTCCTTTTGATCACCGTCAACTCTCTAAGGCTGGGTCCATATAAACGGCCGTTAGGCCCACAACAAATATTGTAGGAATTTTTCATCAGAGAGAGAATATCTTCCATTCCTGATCGACAAAATTCGCAGTATCCGATAATTTTTATGAAACCACAAAAACAGGCAGATTTTGACGATAAGAGTGAGTGGATTCGCGATTGAGGATAAATTTTGAAAAAGCACAATTTCAATAGGAATACTCACCAAGACTTCGTATTTTTCTGAACCACGATTGTTTCAGGTGAAATTGGCAGCATATTATGTAGACACCAACCCAAGCTTCGTTGATAGCATTATGTATGCTCATCTCAAGATCAACTATGAAATGATCGGGATGAAATATTTCATCTATCTTTCGACACTCAGTGATGATGTGTTGGAATGCAATCACATAAGTCCTTCTCGTTTTATTAGGTGGCAGGCAAAAAACAAGAGGTACATAGTTCCCATCTTGAACTCCATGGATTGTAAACAGTTGCAAAACATACTTTGCGCAGTAGTCGAAAGTTCCATCCGCCTGAATCGTCCTGAGAGTGCACTAATATCTCAAATCGTTGGTAGTTGCGAAAATGATGATATTGTTCAATTGATCATTTACGGGTAGAAACGGATCTCCATCTGCTGTCATAATGTCTACTGCATCTACAGCATCATGTAAGTCCTCGATACTTTTTGGAAGCGGTGGAAAAACACTCCTCCGCTTGACATGCACACTTTGTCGCATCAAATTCAAATCTTTTCGGACAAGATTTTGTCGAATATAAGCCGGCGCACTCTGGATCTCACGTCGCACTATTTTGGACGGCCGAATCACCAAGTCTTCAACTCCCTTGCGATTCGCGCCATTAGCAATATATTGACGAGCTAAGTGTTCGTTTTGGGGATGATTAAGCGTTTGACTATGGAATCGTATTATTCTTTCACCCCGCAAATCCGTCACTAGAGACACTCCACAGTGTTTGTTAGTACATCGCCAATTTTGTCCTTCATTTGTCTGGTGCGGGTTTCGAAATTTGAAACTATTGAGCTATATTATAAACTATATATACACTTTAATATTGCTCCCTCTTCGACTCAACATTGAGTACATCTTGCAATGTATGAGTATTTGATCACGACCAAAGCGTAACTGAGCAACGGTAGAAGCGAGGAAATCGGTGAACCGTGTTATAGATCCATGAAACTACTTCTGTATTTGTTGACATCACGTGAGCACTCAACAGCCTGTACACATTCGTTGTGATCGTCTCATCGATGATTTCTATCGATACGCTGCGCATAATATATGTGGCACATGGAGTTAGGTAGAGCTAAGCAGGTAAGCCTTCCGCGAACGCAATTGCGCAGTTAACACGCGGATCGTGGATGATCATTGCGCAGTTCATATCCTCTTTCCGACCACTTGCGCAGTTAAGTAGCGCCCGTTGTATTGGCTGTTTGCGACAAACCTTCAATAGTGAATCTGCCTAGATTGAAGTTCTAAAATATAGAGGTCATTCAGTCTCTATGCACGGAACTTTGTCGAAATGAAATGAGGTCCCCAGACTTATTCAGAAGATGAATATGGGCGTGCCATTAATACCTGATTCATTGGAAATACTTCATCTTATTTCGTTCTCAATCCGACTTTTTTATGTAGGCCTAATAAAATTCTCTGCTATAGATTTTACATATATGAGTAATTTCGCGGAAACTGGGTATTTTTTTGTTTCTGAGTAACCAATAGAGTTGATCCCTCACGAAAAAATCGTGTAAGTGTACATGCAAATATTCATGCATGCGAACATGCATGCAATCATGAGAGCTTGTATATCTGTTAACATGCATGAATACCTGCATGATTTGATGGAGCTCGACATGCATGATTTTCGCGAATCGAATCTAAGAACTCAGGAACTTTATGCATGCATTCGGGTGATACTTAAGCGATTTGGACGAAAAGCTCCGGAAACTGTTTCTCCATAATGATTAATCTATCAGTCCACAATTATAGGTACACGTGCACGTGGTTATGCAGGCAAATCATCAGACAATAACGATTTTTTGACAAATTTGTCTACGTTATTCAGTGAGATTCTCCTTCGTGAAAGAGTTTTGATTTCAACAAAATTTCAGAGAAGTGAGCAGGGATGGTGATTATCTCAATGGTCTTGAGTCGAGATCCCTCCTCGTATAATTCCTCTCAGAATTTCGCGTTTTATTGCGAATCAGAGACGAAGTATACATATATCCCTGCACCCATTGATGTATACCACCATGTATGTTCCTTGAACAACGGACATACGTGATTCGGAGAATGAGGATTCTGGGGGATTTTTGACGTTGCTGAAAATGCGTCATAATTGGTAAATTCGGAGCGAATTTTGTGGGATGCTGAAGATACCATCATCAGTCTTAGAGTCACCCCTAGGATCTCAGCAGGAGGAGGAGGAGGCCTCACTTAAGTTTTCCTCGGGAGAAGATATCCGGAAAGAAATATTTTTACTGGAAAGTTATTCTTATGTTGCACGGGTGGGTCGATACTGTCGTATAATTTGTGTGTTATATGAGGAAACTCACTTGTATACGTGTGAGTTTCGCTCCATCGCAATGTTTTTTGTGAACATGAGGTCTAATTTCATAGTATCGAGATATCATCTGTCGTGATTTTGGGCTTACACCTGTAGTGTATGTTTCCGAACTACATATTGTGACTGTAATTCTATGTCAGAGTATCCACTCCCCTCATGTTTGTGCAGTTTGTCTTTTTCAATATTGAGAATCCTGTAAGTGGCCGCGGCCACACTGGACCAGAAAACCATAGTCGGAATCAATAAGTCCATACATGTACATACACATACATGTCAGCATTCCTGCATGCGACCATGCATGCAACATTCT
>JAPYYZ010001308.1:0-15716 GCA_030522705.1 Eretmocerus eremicus
TAGCTCCGAAATTCATACCGGTTGCCCTGCTGAAATTTTGCACACTGATGCGCTGGTTATTCATCTACGTACTGTGCGAGTTTCAAGACATTCTCAAGAGAAGTGAAAATCAACAGAACTACCTTAAAAGATTGTTCTTGGCGTGAACGACCCCTAACAAGCGACCATTCGCATGTTCATGATCGAGAACTCTATCATCTCCCAAAGGTTGATTACAAATGAAACAGTCTTCGGTGATCATAGTCATCAGCTCATCCAGGTCGCCCATCTCCATAGGCACATTTTTTTGGGAATCCTGCAAATGGGAAAATATATTGAAAATCACCAACATGAAATTTTACATTATTCAAATGCAGTAATCTCACCTTCTCCACGATTCTTGTGATTTCTCCAAGCCGAAGAACGAATATCCTGGCACGGTCTTTGCCTTCGAACAGTTCGTAGAAACTCTGTCTGGGATCGTGACGGCAGTTAAGCCAGAGACTGAGAGCGATGGGTTCGTGGATTTGAGAAGCATTTTCGACGACTTTGGACCGTCAAAGCTCCTTCTTTTGCAACGCTCTTATCAAAGAATTATTATCAACCCTCTCAGTATCCATCCAAAGTCAGCCTAAATCGTGTATGGTAGACACATTTTCTTGTGATGATCTTTGGATCTCGAAACTTCTCTTCCTTCGGGAATAGTTTTCCTGGCGCAATCATTCAGTCTCATGCAAAATTGTCGGTGAGTGGAGAGTTTTGCTTCAGAATAAAGAGCATGCAGACATCTGTTGCATCGGTACACCTTCTTCTTGCACTTACTAATCTGACTGCTCAGCAGTCTGGAATGATTGGTGATGTAACAACAATGGTGAAGGGTTTCATGTATCCGAAGCAACAGATCCACATGAATTGGATTTTCGTCACTCGTCAATTATGAAAGATACATTTTTCATCGGATCCGAAACCGTGAACGTTGACGGGAATGGAAGGACTCATCCCTTCCAAATTTTGGTATACGTTTCAATTCCATAGGGAACTCCATACCATGTAATCGTGAATGTTTTTTGTGGTGTGGAGGGTCAGACTTTGGATCAGAACTGTTTGATTTTGACGGGAATGGAGCAGGCATAGTTAACCACGCAAAGAAATCGTTTCCGTTATTTTTCATGTTAATGGTAGCATTTTCATTCGCAATCCAAGCTGGAAGTTTCACAAAAGAGGAAGCACTGAGACCATTCGATTCCAAAACGTTTACTCCCAAACTCAGAATTCCCTCGAAAGTGTATCCGCTCCCTCAATCTTAGAAATCGACGACTTCGTCGTCGATAAATTCCACGGAGGTCTCGTCTCATTGATTCAATTTCGAAGAAGTCAGTAAATTTCCGTATCATGTCTGAGAATTCTTGAGGTTAAACGTTCCATATATCAATCTTTTATATGCACTGGAAACTAGATTCACTTTTGCCGACTTGTATATTCTGAGTAACGAACGTGAAAACCGTACGATCAATGTTCGCACTAAAGTAACGAACGTAGTGTAGTCTCTACAATTGATATTTCTCACTATCCCGCTCTGAATTCTAGACTCAAAAGCTCTCAGTCCAGTGTAAAATGAAACATCACCGATATCTTGAGGACTCTGGGCTTGATATATATTAGTCAATATCACCATTTTTGATTTCATCCCGTTACGAATAGTCTCAAGATGAGCCTTATGGCCAGCTTCAATTCCACCGAGTTTGTTTGATTCAACCCCATCAAATTTGGAATTTTTCTCATAAGTCTCTTATAATCCCTCTTAAGTCGTGGAACGTCTTCCAAATTCAACGAACTCACGTCTCCTCCCCTCATAGAGTTGAATCTGTTCAAGAGATCCTCTCTCTCCGCTGCAATGTCTCGCAAAATGGAGCTGCTAGAGTTGTCCATGATTACGTATCAAGTTCACACGTCGAATTCACAACAGCTCTGTGCAATGAATCAGCGGAGGCGAGTCCTCATACAAATCACGCCACGTTCCCACCAAAGCAATCCACTGCAGGCAATTGTTGCGTCAAGTTCACGATAGTTATGTGTGATGAATCAGCGGTGGTAAGTCTTTATATTTATCACCGCGGTCCCACCGGAGCAATCTACTGCAGGCAGTTCTAGCGTATGAATACGAGCTTATAATGGGCGAGGTAGACATGGCTAGTTCACTTGAACTACTCAACTGCTCGGGGAAGTATCCACCTACAGTTAAAGTTGCCGATTCTTCCAGCAGCCGACGTTACAAGTTCGAGTCGGCGAGCATCGTCAAGACAAAGTACGGTCAAGCCTGCCTATCAATATTACTGGACGAGTCCAATCGGCAAATATTGGTCCACTGTCCTGAACCTACTCTGGATCTCATTTTGGAGAAGCGCGACGTCTTCTTCAGGAAATTCAACTTGAGGTCAATACTTTGCGGTAAATACGAACGATTGAAATTTTATTCATCTTTTGACGAGACCAGCGAGACCGGAGAAAAAGACGATGAGCAGCTCGGACGCAGTCGAGACGGGCCCCTCGATTAGTGAGTGATATGAACATTTCGAGAGAGGCCATAGAATATCTTGACCACATTCAGAACCAGACAATTAAATCTGGTGTAAAACAGACAATCCGGGATTTGCCCAACACAGGGAATATATAAGGAATTGCAATCCCATTATGCTCCAAACCTATCCCGATACCGTCTCCATCTACAAGTGACGGAAGCTTCACCATTGGAATAAAGGACGATAAATGTGATGGAGATGAAATAATTCCGCTTCGCGAATCGTGGATGGAGCCAGAGAGATCTACCTCTGTCTGATAGAGGATTCCGTCTAAGCCACAAGAAAGAGCAAAGAGGAGGAATCCGAGATCGTAGGAGTGGAAACGAAGAAACCAGATCGAGCCTCGATCAACCTCCGCATCGTGAAACCCGAGTAAGTTGATTCAATTATCCAGACCAATCCTTGAAATTGATTCCATACGAAGATAGTCAATAATCAAACTTCGTTTTTATTCCACTAATGAAGAAGTGGAGGGAGCCATGGACTACGTTAGAAGCTTTGAGAACGAGCTAGCAATACAACTGATCGAGAAGAAAGGCTCTTTCAAAATAGCCATCGAATCGTGCAAAAGTGCGATAAACATGGAATTTGCTACCTTGTCAAATCTTCTCAAGAAAATCAAGTTACTCACCCGGGACATGCTGCTGCAGTACAGCGGTGAAATTGCTCCCGATTTCAGGTACTAATCACAAGATATCGGGGTTTCCAAAATTTCCATTTCATCTACCGATGATGGTAGGATGAAAGCATCGTTCAATTCATTGATGAATATATATTTCCTCGAGAAGTTTGGTGGGGAACGTTTGAGAGGATTCAATCAATTAGGAGATGATATTGGAAAATTCAAAGAAGAACTAAATCTAATCTTAACCAAAAGAATTCGTAGTGGTGAGATTGATCGAATTGATACGATAGGAACAACTGAATACCTTCATTCTTTAGATTCAGACTATGATCAGTTAGTCAATCTCATTGACGCATTATTCCATGATTTTGAATGATCTTTGATGTATGTAATGAGATATATGGATCGATGTATTTCCCCCTTTTTACGGGGGAGTCGCGAGCCCTTCGCGCGTGCTCTACGTCCTATGCTCTACGTCTAAAACTAGACGGTTGGGAACAATCGAATTTTTCTTAGCAAACGGCTCCATCTGCGCAAAAAGTAGGGAATCGGGACATCATATTCGTCTGCTTCGGGTACCGTGAACGAGGAGTTATCAATCCTATGGCATTCAAATTATTCTTGAATCATGTGAAAGACTAGCCTGTCGAACGATGACAATAGGTCACACAGGAGGCATGTGATCCGTCGGATCCTGGTTTTGTTATGAACCAAATCCGAAACGGAGATCTTGGGGAGATTGTTATTGAAACAATCTGAGCATATTGACAAATCTATAAATTACAGATTAATCCAATACGTTGTCAATTCGAAAAGCATTTCTCACTTATTCTGTCTCACCTAATATGCAACGTAATTGGAGTGATGAATTTGGAAATACTCAATATTGCACGGTATAACCTGCTTCGAATTGTACGAAAATGAACGAGATTCCAAAGTGATGGAGGTCAATGCATAATGGAGAGCGAGTTAACATTCTAGATAACAACTGAACGTCAGCACCATCTCCTGGAGGATTTGGGGATCAACTTCAAACATTTTATTAATTCGTCAAATTTTGATAGTGTAGTTGTAATAAGTAGTACTTGTGATTGAGTAATAATTGATGTAATTCATAAGAATGATATCAGGAGATCGGGAAGAACATTCTGAGGGAGGGGGGTTTTTTGGCGAGCAAAGCGCGCAGGATGTACCGCCGTAGTACATCCCTATATCTGAATATCGGGGGAAGGACATGAATCTGCCAATAAATATAACAACAGAAGCTGGGTCAATACTAAATTTATTTTTCGGAGAATACTACATGAAGGAGAGTATCACAAACTATACTGTGTTACAATATATTATTGACTCTCGATTTCTACTACTGTACCATGTGTAATCTTAGGGAATTTTTTTACGTTGATTAATCCATCTTCATTCGTTCCTGCAACTGCGTAAGCGTGGGCATGAGTGCCGAGAGAGACTTCATAAATACATCGACAGAACAAAATATCTCTTGATCAGAAGAGACAATCTGTAGAATTCTGCCAATTCGCACCGTGCAACCATCACCATTTGATTTCAAACACAACATTATCCGCATCGCGTACGAGTTACCGTATACTCGAACTCATTCCTACGATTTATAGGATTCATTTTAAAATCATTCGAGAAATGCATCCTTCATTCTGCATCAGAGTCTATGGATCCAAACTCAGAAATCACTTAGTTTGGTGACAATAGTTCATGGCAAGCTTCTTGTTCATTCAGTCGATTCTGCCAGTCTTTATGATCTGGCGGAATGATTCATACACAATAACTCGGAAATGATGAACCCCCCTCCCCTCGCGGCCCTCAATTCTCTTCCTGACTGTCTTGACCAAATGAGAGAGTGGGAGCTGAGGTTTTCATGTCCGAGGAGTCGATTGGTAAGATTGCCAAGACTCAAAAATCTGATAGTCAAAAGGTAAGGATCTTACTTCCGGAACTATGCATTGTTTGTTAGAAAAAGTGTTGCCAGATCGAAGAATCATGAGATTTCATAAAAGTATGAGTTGTTGCCGAAGCGATTCGGCGCAGAACCGACTGATGAATTAGTTTTGAAGATATTATTCTCCCAAATGTGATCCGTTCGCGTGAATTTGGTCGCCCCAGTCATGATAACCCTCGTTGATCTCGAAGAGTTTTGAAGTCCAATCACTCCCGTGAAGAAGCGTCTGCTCGGTAGGGCTTCTTCCTCCGGCAGCCGAAGTGTGCTTGCTGCACAACGTGCGGAGGTGCGGGATGCGCATGATCTGCCCGGAACCATCTGACGTGTCAATCTCTTGCGTCGGAAGTAGCGACATTATTTTGCCCAGGCCGACGAGTGCGCGATCTGTAAGCTGTGGGGCGGTGCTCGACCGGGGTGGCGCACAGTGCGGCGAAAACAGTAATTTTGGGCAAAAATCGTTCCCGCGCGAGTATGTGAGCTGTCGGTATGATTCAAAATAAATTCTTTTCGTCTTCTCCAGCTCTACACAATGTATCTGCGAGAATTTTGGTTGGAGCGATGTTTTGTGGTCGAAATATAGTTATAAGCCAGATTTGAGCAAAATTAGAGGCCCATCACACAGATTGGGTAGTAGGGGCTCGTCTTGAGCGACTAGTGCCATCATGAAAATAATTTTGATGCCCTCGTGGTGATTTTATCTATCATTTGTGACCAGGTGAAAGGTCGGGGGTAGCCGCCGAGGATGTGGATGTATGAGTGGAAAAAAAATCCTGAATCGAGCAGTATTAATCGAATCGAGTCATGAATTTTTCCTTGTGCCATTTCGGAATCAGTTGTTATATCTCCTGCCATCGAATATCTTTCATTTGCGATCGGATGGAGGTTTGTGGATAGCCGCCAAGGTCGCCGAGATTGATTCCGAGGGAGAATCTTCGAGTCAGATTTGGGCGAAACTGACTGAAAATGACGAGTTCATCGACACAGGTGGATTTTTTGAATGGAAATGAGCTCGTGCCAACTCCAAAGTTTTTTGGATACGCTTCGGGCATCATTGTCTATCATTTGCGACCAGATAGGGGATCGAGGATTGCCGTTAGAGAATTTGAAGAGCTTTTTCAGGGCAAAATTTTGTCGATCTTCACTGCGCATCCGTAGGCGAAAAATTGCTCCAATCAAAATTCTCGCAGGTGCATCGTGTAGACCTAGAAAAGACAAAGAAAATCTATTCCGAATTATACCGCTAGCTCAATTACCCGCGCCCGATTTTTGCCGAAAATTACTGTTTTCGCCCGACTGTGCGGCGTGGCGTAGTGCAGAGCGTGCGCCAAGGAGCCAGACCTATGCACCGATCATCTGCCCACCCGATTCATGGATCCAAGACGCGATCACCGAGATTACCCGTGCTCCTATGCTAAGGGCACCAACGCGCTGGAAGGCTCGCGATGCACGCGTTTCAGGTCATGCGCGCCCTGGCGCTTCGAGTTGTCCCGGAGAAGCCGCTCGTCTTTTTCGGCACGCCTACTAGATTCTAGGTAATCTGGTACATCTACCCAAGTTCGATCCTTCCTCTGGTCTTTGGATCGAGGCTCATCAGTTTCAATATCCTGTGAAACCACCATGGGTCGATGCTTTCGTTAAGTAATGGGCTGATCGTCTATTCAACTTATAGTTTTTGAAATTATTATGATATCGTGTTACTGATGCTGCTTCGATTTTCGCGTTGATAATGAATAGAACAGTTCTTGATTCCATGTTCGATGTTTGAGGGGGTTGGTGGAATTGAAAATGATGAAAATAGACATCCTTTTTTCATTCAATTGACTATTAGAAGAAACTCATTGCGGTTGTTCCCTCGGAATTTCAAGGGAAATTATGGAGTATTCACGGAGTGATGACAGCGAACGTACGCGAGTGTCCGATAGTCTCGTGGAAGAGCCGAGGGCTCCGAGCGCATCCAAGCCAGCGCCCATGATCTCTCTCTCTCTCTCTCTCTCTCTCTCTCCCGCTCTGAATAGCGTACATCAGTAGCTGCTCAGCTACTGTAGCTCAGTACCGCTGCAAATTCTGTGCAGTCAACGACAATAGTACAAAGGGACAAGTAGCGGCTTCTTGTTTCTTGACTGCGTCCATCAAAAATTGGATCCTCAATTGTTGTCAGATCATCGGAAAGGATCTCGGAGTAAGAGAGAGGAGTGCAATGTGAGGAAGTCAAGAACAAAGAAAAGGGAGAACGTTCTCAACCCCAAGGTCGAAGGAGTCAAAAATCGAAGTCTCATCAGTGTCTCAGCAAAGAAGATGAAGCTACCTCGGAAGACAAGTCCTGTCAGCAGCCAGATTCCGGGAGATGGATACAAGACCCTGAATTTTCCTACCCTTTTTACAGCGATATCTAACTCACAAGGGGACACCACACCCTTCGGGTCACCAAATCTGACCAAAATTTCTCTACAGGCTTGTATTACCGAGAATATGGAGAATCCCAAGTATTGCTGACGAATGCGCACTCTAAACAGAGGTAGAAAATAAACAAGTATCACATTTTTTATGAGTTCTGGCCATTTTCACCGGTAATAGGCTTCTATGGTATCATCAGTTGATCTCGCTCGACCAAACTCTCCATTAGTGCTGCTAAGCTTTCTTCACATTTGGAGTACACAAAACCTGGACAATCCTGAGCTAGGCGATATAGCCTCCAATACCTCTGTCCATCGATCATCTTTGATTCAAAACATTGCCACTGGGAACTCACTTTGACGTAAATCAATATTCCCATTCACCCTTCGAAATGACCTGCATGCTCCATTAGCCGGCATGATGATAGACAAATTGGCCCCTAATATATCATAGAATGATCTGTCAAGGACATCATAACAGCAGAATCCAGCATGATATTAGGAACTGAGATTCAAAGCCAGCAATTTTCATGAAAACACACTGCAGCAATCTCTCAAGAATCCCTCACTTGTGTTGACACTATATGGACTGACATCCCATTCCTGGGAGTATATACACAGCCGGTGGCTGATTCCTTGTATATATTCTAATTGCATTATCATAGGTTTCACTTGTCTGGGGCAGAAACAGATTCGGAATCCGAATCAGAGTTGAGATCATGAACTGAATTGGTGTAACGGGTGAGATAAGCAATGGGCCACATTTCTGAGCTCCCATCGCTTGTTCTCACTGCTTGGCTCACTTCTCACAGATTCTTCGGTTCTGATGATGAGGAAACCAGCTTGGTAGGGGAAAATCATTACGTCTTTCATTCATCAACTTTACCAATCTTGGATGATCATGCTGAAACCTGAAACACAAAAATAGAAATCCACACAAAGTATCTGAAGCCCTAGTACAACGGAATCCATCAAGCTTTCATGATAAAATACTATCAATACTCATCTGGATCTGAACATACAATATATTGGTTTCAATACTTGTGATAAGTAAAGATGCTGTCGAATACTGACTCGGCAATATCTGACAGCAGCTGGTGAGCCTGTCTAGCTGTATTTCATGAAAGTTGTAGGAGAAGAGTGATCAGGAAAAATCTGGAGAAATTCACAAGAATAGAGCTGTATTTGTTCAGCCCAACGCTGTTGTTAACAGTAGTTGCCCACCCCCTTGTTTTTTATGAATGAACAATCACCCCCTGCTTCCTCAAACTGGCTGTATCTTTGCAGGAATGTCTGCTCAGGCTCCTAATCTTATCCTCCCCAATTGCTCACTCTTCATTCATGAATGCTCAACCCTCAGAATCGACCAAATATTATCTATTCTCATTATAACGTTCAAAAACAGAATTCGACCTTTGCTCCTCTGAACGCATGCGCAGTACGTCTCGCACAGCCTCACGAAAGTTGAATACCATTTTTTAACGTTATGATGAAGATGGTATTTGGGCAATTCTGAGGGTTGAGCATCCAGGAATAGAGGGTGAGCAATTAGGGAGGATAAGATTGGGAGCCTGAGCAGACTTACCTGCAAAGATACAGCCAGTTTGAGGTAGCAGTGGGTGATTGTTCATTCATAAAAAACAAGAGGGTGGGCAATCATTGTTGACAACGGCGTTGGGTTGAACGGATCCCGCTCTATTCTTGTGAATTTTTCCAGATTTTTCCTGACTACTCTTCTCCCACAACTTTCATGAAATACAGCTAGACAGGCTCACCAGCTGCTGACGATAATTGCCGAGTTAGTTTTGGACAGCAACTTAACGGATCATAAGTATTGAAACCAACATCTTCTATGTTTATAATCACATGAGTATTGACAGTATTCCATCAATGTGTTCAATGCTTAAATCGTCCCCTTATTAAACATACGATGTTGAAGTGCTTGAATCGATCGTGGAGGACTAGGTGGCTCAGGTGGACTAGGTGGCTCATGTTTCAGGTTCCAGCATGATCATCCAAGATTGGTAGAGTTGATGAATGAAAGAGGTGATGATTTTCTCCTACAGTTCTCTCCATCACCAGAACCCAAGAATTAGTGAGAGTCGAGCCAAGCAGTAACAACAAGAGATGGGAGCTCAGAGATGTGGCCCATTGCCTATCTCACCCTTGACATCCATTCAGTCCATGATCTCAACTCTGACTCGGATTCCGAATCTGTTCCTGCCACAGACTAGTGGAACCTCTGATTATGCAACAAGAATATATACGAGAAATCAGCCACCGGTTGTGTATATACTCCCAGGAATAGGATGTTAGTCCATATAGTGTCAACACACGTGAGAGATCTGTGAGAAATTGCTGCAGTGTGTTCTCATGAAAATTTCCGGCTTTGACTTTCAGTTCCTAATATCATGCTGGCTTCTGCCGTTACAATGTCGTTGAACGATCATCATATGATATATAAGGGGCCAATTTGTCTATTATCATGCCGGTTAATCGAGCATGCAGGTCATTTGGGAGGGTGAGTTGGAATATTGATTTACGTCAAAGTGAGTTTCCAGTGGCACTGTTCTGAATTCGAGATGATCGCTGGACCGAGATATTGGAGGCAATATCGTCTAGCTCAGGATTGTCCAGATTCCATGTACTCCAAATGTGAAGGGAGGTTAGCAGCACTAATGGGGAGTTTGGTCGAGCGAGATCAACTGATGATACCATAGAAGCCTATTACCGGTGAAATTGGCCAGAACTTATAAAAAATGAGGAGCTTGATCATTCTCCAACTCTGTTCAAAGTGCGCATTCGTCAGCAATACTCGGGATTTTCCATATTCTTGGTAGTACAAGCCTGTTGAAAAATTTTGGTCAGATTTGGTGACCCGAAGGGTGTGGTGTCCCCTTGTTAGTACTTCGTAAAACATGTGGTGGACAAGTGACTTCTGCAACTTTGAATGCTCGTGGCCTCGGGTTCAAAGTCGTTGTAAATTGCAACTTGTGCCCGGTGAAGTTCACTCCCTATTGTTATATGATAGATGAAGGCAAGAAATCATACGAAATGAATACAAGATTTGTATTCATCGTGAGAATTTTGGGCCTCAGGTGGACAGGCTGTCGTGGATTTTGTGGCTTGACGGATATGCCTCGATTTTTGAATATGAGTTGACACCAAGACATTCTGAAAATGATTCACAGCAATGTAGCAGAAGCGACTGGAAATCATTTGAAAGCAGTGATTCAGAAACGTGTACAAGCGAAAAGAGAGGAACGAAGGAATTGACTATCTGGTGATGGAACGTCGCAAAAGAGTGGATTCACGTCTTCATTCCGTGTGAGTTCGATCATTGGGTATTGCTCAGGAAAAGTTACTGATATCATCGTGAGAAGTATGATTGCAAGGTTTGTGCATATTGGAAAATGAAAAAATCTGCCGAAGGATTCGAAGGATGGCGAGAAACTCATCGAGGAAGTTGCTCGTCAAACCATGTGAGATCATCGGGCACAATTAAAATTGATAGTGTTCCGGGGATACACCAGAGATCAGAGCCTAAAAGTCAAGTGAAATACAAAAACTACGTTGGGGATGGAGATTCAAAGACGTCCTCCGGTATTCTGAAAGTTGCTCCGTACGGCGATGTTATTAGGAACAAGAAAGAATGCATGGGACATGTTCAAAAACGGATGGGGACTCGGCTACGAGAAGTGAAAGAAAGAACAAATAATTGAGGAGGCAGACGAAAGTTGACGGGAACAGTCATAGACAAGCTGACTGTTTACTACGGATTAGCCTATCGTCGCGACTCTGTGATCCTGTGATAATTACGAAAAGGGCAATCCGGTCAACTTCTCATCACCACAGCTCAACTAATAAGAAGCCACAACACAGCAAACGCCCAACGGGACCCGAGTCGTAGAGTGAGTGTCAGAGCGAAAGAGCTGAGAAACAGAAATACAGACATGATTGTGAACCCTTGCCCGCAAATTTTTTGGCTGCTATAAAACCCATATATATATATATATATATATATATATAGATCTCAGCAGAGACGCTTTATTGGAGAGATGCGTTGGCGGCTTTACACAAAATAATAACGAAAGCTTCAATGAACTCATTTGGAAGATTCGTTCAAAAGTATCAGCAAATGGATCAATGAATGTCGAAATTGCCGCAAATATAGCTGCTTGTATTTCCAATGGAGGAACTGATGCTCTTCTCACAATGTTGAAATTGATGGATATTCGGTGTGGAACAGCTACACATGAGTACGTAAGGATGACTGATGGAGATCGCATCAAGTCATCAAATAAACGCAAACAAGAAGCTACTCGTGGGGCAAGGAAGCAGCGACGACAACATCAACTCGACGTGCTGGAATTCGTAAATTCAGTCGAAGGGTTACTGTATGGACTGGACATCGATGACTTCCTTCAATGTTAATAGAGGAATTGCGGTAATCCTCCGTCTTCGACGAAGAGCAGTAGCAGAGATGTTGGGCTCCCCCGGAAGGCTTCCCGCCAATCCTCACTCTGAAGTAGTCTGAGCTGAGCAAGAGGTCCTGATTGCGGCTAATCTGAGAATTGAAGAGGCCACCGTGGCCTAGTGAATAAGGTCCTTGCCTCCCACGCGGAAGGCCAGGGTTCGAATCCCGGCCGGCACCACTGAGATCTTTTCTCATGTGCTTTTTACGGCGGTCTCGGTGGTCCGGAATCTACCTTAAACTGTAGGTCCCCCTCACCGAGGTGAAATCGGTAGTTGGCAGTTGCTGACACGCTGGTTGAGCATAACTCAACCCCACGCACACGGGTGCCGTCTGGATGGAGCTCAAAAGAGCAGGTGCCGAGACGTGAAACTAAGAACTTAACATTTATCTGAGAATTGACTTCAATATAGTCAAAGTGCGTGAGCTGTCTCTCTCAAAACGGAAGATCCTCATCGGCCATTCCCGAAGAGGATGAGTGACTCACCCCTCGAAGCAAGAGACGCCTTATGAATACAATCGGCTCTTTTCAGGGCCAACAATATCTTCCAACAACCGAACTTACTGACTGGATCCCTCTCCGAATAACGATTCAATAAATGAAACGAATCATGACCTCAGTCCCCATACTATTGTCCCAAGATCTTGTGCACTCGCCAATTTTCCATCCAAATGAACTCCCGCTGAACCGCACGCTTCCCACTGTGCGATGTCACCACTCACTCGCACTTTGAGCCTCGCCGACTTCCGCGGCCGTTTTCTCGCAACGCAATTTCCACGAGAGATCAACGTCGGTGATCACTATATTTTCGGAACCACCCGCCCGATCGTTTTCAAATCCTGCACGCTCGAAGGAGGGATTTGGATCTAAAGATTAATCGAAGGATTTAGCGCTCACATCACTTTTTGGATTTGAGCATCCGTATATGTCAGCTTCGCGCGAGCATAAAATCCAAAACTTCACAAATGCGGGATTGAAGATTCAAAAATTGATATTCCCCTCAATGCTTCGATATATCTCCAGATGATATTGCACCAGAGAAGTTGTCGGAATTACAATACAATCGGTTCGTGAAATTGACAGGGAAGTGGTCACCGCAGAAAAACGTAAGGAAATTTTTTGCTACGGAATTATTCATATCTTTGACGATTCTCAATATTTCGACTTGAGCATGATCACTTTCTTGAGTATCATCGGAAATAGAGGTTCAATCAATCAGAATTCCACAATTTGAACCTCCCGCGAGTGATAAATAGACACCCGATCATATCGATCGAATGTCGAAATTGATTCAAAAAATGTTCTGGTCTTCTGTCCCATTCGAAGCAGTTCTAGGAAATTTCCATAGAATTCGCAAAGAACCAGAGAGATCCTACGGGCGGTATTATAATGATTCTTTCCATTCGGAAACAGTCGCAAACGCTGAGATGAGTGCGAAAAGCAATCACAATCGAGTTATCATGCAGAATTAGCCGGAGAAAATGGATTTTCGAGTTTCATGTTCCGCGCTCTTTCCACTTTCAGAGTCGCGCAGCCCAGTTCAGATCTTAGTTTTCCCTCCTGAATCAGTGCTCATTCGTAATGAAAACAAAAACCCATAATATTGGGAAATCATTGAACGTTATGGAGTATGTTCTAGTTCTCTATCATATCCACAGCAATTTCAAGTAAATATCATGGCCTTCCCGGGAAACGAGGGGTATTCTACGGGCGGTCTTGAAATTGACTTTTCTGCCAAAAGAGTCGCATACGCTGCCGATAGTGCCAGGAGTAACTGGAATCAAGTTACCAGTGCAGAATTTGGCCAACAAAATTACTTTTCGAGATCCAAGTTCCACGCCCTCCTCTCTTTCAGGGTCACATGGCGCGGCTCAGATCATAGTTTTTCTCTCGAATTCGCAATGAAGAATAGAAATTCATGAAATTGGGACCTCAGTGAAAATAACAGGATATGTTCTGGTATTTCCATCCAATTTCGAGCAATCTCACGAAATTACAAGGATTGACGCAGACGAAAAAAGAGAAAAATTTATTTTGCATTTTCAAATTCTGTATCATCCTCATTTTCACGGTTGGCTGGCGCGGCTGAAATCGTTATCTTTTCCTAAATCGACGTGAATTTATACCGTGAGTTGTGGAATTGGCGAGGATAACAGAATATGTTCTAGTGTTTCCTCTGTATTCCAAACGATTCTATGACATTTTCTGGTTCCCGCAAAAATCAAAAACGATCGGACGGGAAGGCTTGTGTTCAATTTTTTCCATTTCTCAATGCATGTGATTTGAGTGTCTAACGGTGCTCTCCACAAATTGTCGTATTGATACGAGTTCAAAAATATATCATCACATCACGAACCGCGTGACTTTTTCTCTTTTTCAAAATCCACGAATTTTCATTGTATTGACCAGGATCATGTGGAGATAGGAGGGCGCACCTCACTATCTCCACTGAATTTTTGAAATTGCCTCGATGCCTGGCTGGAATTTTGAACTAGATATCATTTTCCCCCGCACCGGCAGGACTTGGAAGTGAGGAGGACGCAAATATTCGAAACGTATCATGGCAACCTGTGACTGCCTCCGTTCGAGTATCATCCTGGCATAGCCTGTTATGTGAGTGTTTCGTGATGCCCTCCCCAGAATTTGAAGCCACTATGAACTCGAAGAAAATTAGCAGCTCTCATACCGTGTGATTTGTCTCTATTTTATCAAAATTTACGAATTTTGAGAACTGTTCAGAATGGTGTAGAAAGAGCAAGGTGCCCTTTTCTGACTTCCTCGAATTTTACAGTTTGATATGATGATTGGGAGCAATTTCTGAATCAAAATACCAGTTTCTGTCTCACCCGCAGACATTGGGAGTGAAGAGGACACGAGTTGCGGAGTTCGAAAAATTATTTTTCCAAGTATTACACTGGTATAGCATGAGATTTGGGTGTCTATAGCTGCTCTCCACCAAATATGGAGCTAGTACGGACTTGGAAAAGAATTATCAGATCACAAATTGCGTGACCTGTCTCTTTTTCTTCAAAATCCGCGGATTTTCTGAAAATAAAATAAAATGATAAGAAAATGGCAGAGTACATCCCCCTGTCTCCAATCATCCCAATTTTTTCGAGATCGCTCTGATGATTGACTGGGAATTCTGCTCCAAGATACCATTCCGCACCGCGCTGGTAGACCTTCAAAGTGAGGAGGACGCTAACGGTGAAGGCCGAAGAACAATTTTTCCAAAAGAACCATCCAAGCATAGCGTATGATTCGGGTCGCTTACGATACCCTCCACAAAATATGGAGCTAATATGAGTTCGATTAAAAAAGGTTAGATCACGTACTGCGTGACTTATCTCATTCTCTTTCAAAATACACAAATCACCACGGAACTGAACAAGATACTGTCGAAGACGCAAGGTACACCTCGCTTCCTGCAATCCAATCTTACAATTGCCCTGGTTATTGGCGGGTATTCCTGAAAAGAATTATCATTCACTTCCGCGTCGCGCCGACAGACCCTGAAAATGAAAAAGACGCGATTTTCGGAGCTCAAAAGATAATTTTTCCAAGCCTCGTCAAGACACAGCAGATGATGGGTATCAGTAGTAGACCTATGAGTCTTCTAGACCACTCCAGAGGACTTTTCCTCGCGAATTTTCCCTCGCGGATTTCCCTGTAGCCGCTCCAGGGTAACCCCAT
>JAPYYZ010001309.1:0-16256 GCA_030522705.1 Eretmocerus eremicus
CCCCAACCGCAGAGGGTTTGAGCTTCAATATCCATTTTGAATCATCGAAAAAGATCAATCCGGCTCTGAGATAATAGCAAATGGCAAAAAGTTTACCGGGATTTCCCGTAGTGCGCCGGGCCTTTTTTCAATCTCTGAGGGCTCTTCTAATTTCTATTGGAATTTTTGAGTGACTCTCAGTCACATGACTGATATTTCTCGAACTGTGATATTCTTATTTTTCTTTCTTTTTTGAGCCGTAGTATGTCTTAGTGTAGTTTATTTTGTGTAATATAACGTCCATTGACTAGTCACAACTATGATAGATATATTATTGACTAAATTTTTGACGTATGTATTTATACGATATTTTCGAAAAGTCACATATTGTGATAAGCGTAACGTCCTTGAACAAATCAGCAAAGACTATGTATGAATCTATATGAGTTTGAACCAATGTGTCGTCGATGTTCGGCGTATTTACATTTTTGTATTTTTGAATTTTGTCTTTGGACGAGTAGAGGACTATCCACCTATCTCTGTCTGTCTGTCTGTCTGTCTCTCTCTCTCTCTCTCTCTCTCTCTCTCTCTCTCTCTCTCTCTCTCTCTCTCTCTCTCTCTACGAGTGACATCTCGTCTCTACGTGATGAAGTGAGAGCGGCTACCAACGGTACTCCTGCACTTACACCGATGAACCATAGCACTCTGCAGTAATTAGCGAGCAAATTACTCACAAATATTTTGCGAGTCCCATTTGTTGCAGATTCGATTGTGTTCCTGCTGGCTCAAGCAAACAAAGCATAATCAGCGAGGCCCTTCAGTGAGCCATAGGATACACAACGAATCTGCGTCTTCAAGATTTGAGGTTAGCTGCAAAGTTATTGAGCATAGAAAGAGAGAGAAAATTAGCAGCACCTCGGTCTTTGCGCATGCCCAGACCGACGTCTGTCTGGCCGTTCATCGAATCCGTCTGCTACATGGAATCGACAACGCTGAATCGCAGCTGTCACTGCCATGGAGTGAGATGTGTATAATACACACTCTTCTATCAACGGGTGTCTTCTCCAGCAAGCAGCAATCAACGAAGCATCAGACCTGCTGCGTGCTGTTCTCACCGGCCCGGACGTTGAAAGCTTCGTGACTCAAGGCTATCATCAAACTGTGAATACTTCATTCTTCTCTGTTTTGTTTTCGTGGAGTGAATCACCGATATGAGGAGTGTTCTCGTGTAAGCGGACCGTATCAAGTCACGTATCCCACTGCGTCTCTCTAGTTCACCTACGGTACCACTAACGCCATCTAGTGTTTACTGTATGAAGTAACCTAGTAACTCGATCGGTAAACTCACGATATACCGACCACACATCGTTTCCAAAGGTTCAGCTCCGTAACCAGTAGATGTCGCGACAATCAACTTCCTCTCAGACCTTCTGAAAATTAGCATGTCAAAAGTAGCGATGAGATATGGGTACAACCAGGCATCGTTGTTCGGAATGCCGACGTGTGTTGTCTCAAAAAGCACGTACACTAGCCTGTGACAATTGCAGCTTCGTCTTCCATCGCGATTGTATCGAGGAATCACTTTGGTTACCGTCAAATATCTTTGTAAGCTGTCAAAATTCATCACGAGAAGTAAGGAGCGACGCTCTTAACCTACCGGCTCCTGGAGGAGCTTCGACACCGGTAACAAATAAGCCAAGCAATAAGCGTCAAATCACCCCTCCTTCACCGCCATCTGGCAAAGTAGCTCGCGTCATGGATTACTCTGATGCTCCCCCGTCGTTCTCAAAATACGTCGGCGAGTTCCGAGACTTTCGCAAGGGTCAAGAAGAAGCAATAGCTCCTCTATCAACTCGCGTTAGTGACATAGAGAACAAAATCTCCAAAATTGATCGTCATCATGAGCAAATTGTAGCAAACAGCGATCAAATTAGCGCATTGCGAGTTGGAATCTCGAATCTTAAGACGTCCATGGAGGGTGAGTCAACAATTTCTGGTATTCTTGCCCAAATAACTTTGAGCCCTTGCGTCATAGCTGAACACCTTGCTGTTGCATTAGGTTTGTCGCATTTGACTTCTTCCATCCTTGATGCTCGTGTGATGACCAGAGCGCCACAAGCTGAGTCTAGCTCTACCCAAGCATCGAATGCACAGGCAAATGATAGCTCAAATGTTATCTCACCCAAATATCGATCCATAGCCATTCACATGTACTCGCCAACTATTCGAGATGTCTCCGTCTCAAGAAAAGCAGCTCTGAGAACACTCAAGTCTCAAGCAATATTCGGTGCAGGCAGAGGAGCATCGATATTCATGAAAGAAATGTGGCCTCAACCGGTATACGATCTTTGGTGAAAAACTAATACTGCCCAGAAAATGCTCAATTATTTCAGAGCTTATATTTGAGACTTT
The DNA here is from genome assembly GCA_030522705.1 of Eretmocerus eremicus. Taxonomy (NCBI): domain Eukaryota; kingdom Metazoa; phylum Arthropoda; class Insecta; order Hymenoptera; family Aphelinidae; genus Eretmocerus; species Eretmocerus eremicus. The sequence goes on from JAPYYZ010001309.1 coordinate 2,392, forward strand.
AACGTTCATTTGCTGGAGACGAAGACCTCTATGCTTATCAAAATCTCTCATGAGTCTGAATTATTACCGCTTATACCTCGCCCTCAGCTCATGGAATGACGGTCTCTAAGATGTGCCTTGAATCCTTCTTCAAAGAGTCTCATCTCAGTTAGTCATGGAAATGCAAATAGGTTAGAATCGCACATAGAACTCATACGCCACCATGTTCGTGAGACACAGCCTGATGTGCTTGCGATCACAGAATCATCCTTGAAACCTGCACATCCAGACTCAATCATCAGCATCAAGAACTATTGTTTTTTCCGGGTCGACCCTGCCGCAGTACGCGCATTCTCTCTGCAACTCCATGACGCGAACGTTTCCATGGCCACTATCTCTAGAGGTCGAGGGAGATTGTACGCGCGGCTCCTCCTCGTTCGGATAATGCTTCCGTTGCACTTCTGCCTGCTGGGCGTATTTCATTGCCTCGCGTATATTTCTCGGCTTGCCATTCCGCACGATGTTCTCTAACTCGGGTCCGATACCTATGGAGTATCTAGTCATTGCTACCTCATCGGCGTCGCGCGTTCGTGATTCAATTTCCACCGCGGTATGATTTGTTTTCGTTTTTGCGATGACTCTGAATTTCGTTAGAATTTTCTGAATACGTGTACCGTATGGCTCCAATGACTCTCCTTTCTTTTTTATGCAAGCTTTAATCTCTGACATAACGTCGTCAAGAGAGTCCACGACTGGAAATTGTCCCTCGAGTTCTTTGAGGAATTCCTCGACTGAATCGAAGTTCATCACAGAAGAGCCATAAAGAACTTCGGCTATGCCTTTAAGTTCATTTGCGAGAGTCATCAGAATCATGCACTCCGAATCGCGTCCTCCCACATTTGCTGTGAATCTTACTGCTGCACAAAAAGCATTCAATTGGTCTGAATCTCCATTGAATTTCCCAATATTTTTGAGGCATCTGTAAAAGTCAATTCCAATTCCCGATTCGGAAACTGTCTGAATAGATGAATTTCTCTCTCTCGGGATGGATTGAGATTGGATGTTGCTATGCTCGATGTGCTGAGAGTCGATTGGCCCTAGACTCGGAATTTCGGCTTGCTGAGCATGTATTTAAAATGGCACACGATCATATCCGTTCGATCTCGGTTGCGAGAAATCTCGCTGAACTGGCCGAGTCACATCCTCATCCTGAGGTATACCAGAATTTTGTGGTACGCATTCATTCATTTTTGCCCACATCCTCAAAATTTTCTTGAAACTCGATCCGCGAAAGAAATTCTCGATTTCAGGTTTAATTCGACTTCCGGTCAGGTTTTGAACGGGAGCAGTTTCCTCATCGCAGTTATGATTCGAATTAATATTCTGTGTATCGCGTTGTTGCGGCCAATCCTGACGCGTGGATGGGCGATTTTGATTAATTGGAGCGCTCATATTATTTGAATTTGTGTTCATGTGATCACTTTGCTCCTCGCCTTGAACGAAGTCCCAAGGGGGCTGCGCAGACTCCTTCTGTGGACTTCTTTGAGCAATATCCGAAATATTCGGTTTTGGATAATCATTCTGACTCCTTTGATTTCTCAATTCTGATTCGAAATGTCGGAGGTTGTCGGTGAAATTTTGATTTTGACTATTTACTGGGATTTCGTAATCCAGATTGAGTGAAAGTGTTTCGTGAATCCTTAAATTTCGTGCTTGAGATTGCTGTCTCCTCATTTCACAAATCTGACCGTTTCGACCCATTACGTAAAATACCGGTGGCAGCAAAGTTAGATTCCGGCTGGGGGTGAGTGGACGAAACGGTGGTACACGAATCGGAGATTCTTTAATAATAGGTACCGAATCGCGCCATTGCTGGTAGCTCGGCCCTACAAACTGTCGCAGAACTGACGGTGAATAAGCTCGACTCATCGGTGGCGTATTGTTTCTCTCTCTTAGTGTGTCTCCCTCACTCGCATCACCTTCCCATATTCCATTCAACTCGTTTCCATTAAAATGGACAGCCTGACTTGGGTTGTATCCCGCTTGTTCGGTCATAAAGTCGAGGTCTTCGTTTTGTTGATCCTTGTTGAGCATGTCAGGTCGAAAATGAATATCCTTGGGTGAAGTACCCGTTTGTGCTAGAGATTCTTTGCTCTTTGATTCCGTGAATGAATCTTTGACCATCGACATTTTCGAGTTGACAGTAAACAAAATTTTATACGAGTGAAATATATGAGGGTATCTGCGAGAGCGAGATCGAATAGTCCCACAATAGAGGAGAGTGTAAAGAGATCGTATTTACGCTTGAGACGGCGAGCTGCAGCAGGTCAAGGCAATGATGATTACACTCAGCATATCAGTTCTCCTGGCGGCGCTCTGTCTGCAGGTCCAGATAATGGCTCGGCGATATAGTGGCAGCTGCAGCGGTGAGATTCCGTCGAGGCTCGCGTCTGCTCGCCGTTGATTGAAGTTGCAGGTGGACGTCCGGTCGGGCGGGCGGGAAAGTTGAGATGGTCCTTCTGGATGGACCGATGACGTGTGGTCGAGTTTCGCCGTCCTTGCTCTTCCTCTCGTTCAGTCTCGAACTCTCCTCTTTGATATTGTCACTCTCGCGAAAATTTTCAAAATCGCGAGGAAAATTTTCAAAGAAAATTTTATGAAAACTCGTGGAAAGCCACCCCACCTGGTACCAAAAAAGGATGTTACGTGGTTAGGGGACCTTCGGAATGAGCACGAGGTGTATGAATGAATAATAATTAATAATAACACTGACTCATTCCACCTCTAATGCCTCGCTCCATGAACAGCATCATATCGATGTCTGAAATCAAATCCAACTCAACCTGAGTGTGGAAAAGCATCGTGTCCCAGGTTGAACCAGGGGTTGCATGGTAATGAGCTGAATCCAATCCATACGTTTCAATACACGTGGAGCGAGGATTCTCAAATACATCGCTCAAGAGGAGGACGTTAGTCTGTGAACAAATGTGAGAATATCCACCAAGGCTCTGAAAGTGCGATTCCGTTTACACATTCTTCGCATGATCATACTCCTCATCATTGATGTCGCACTCGTGAAGTTTCCTGTGAGAATCTTCTCTACTTGCAAGATGAGTTTCTCTCAATCGCTCTAAAGAGCTGATATGATTGTACGGGTAGACTCCCTTCTTTGTCAATAACTCTATTTGTTCATCGCTGTACCCATCTTGCTGGAACATGCTGCTGGTTATGGCATGCTGAGGGGGATAGCGTGCCAATTCATCGAGTGACGATGCCATGAATCAAATTGGATCTAAGAATCTAAAATTGATAACGCTGCCCTCAATACACTTGGTAAAGGAGATGTATCGATCTTTGTTCTCCGCCAAGATAGCTGAACGCCCCTTCAAGACCTTATCCGAAGCAAGTTCCTTGATCAAGAAGTGTGCATCATATCCAGATAAATTGTGGAACACTACGAGGATGAATCTTGAGTCTTTGTGGTTAATTTTACACTCATTATGCGCAGCTCCTCCGTATTTGCCAGTCATATGGCAATGGTCTCTGACTTTTTCCTCGTTGTCTTTGGGAATTCCTCCACAAATCTGGCGAGATTGTGCCATTTTGAAGTTCTCTCCATCATTATCCGTTAGCATCATTAGTTTCGGATTTTTGTAGAAATTGTCCAATTCTGCGACAATCATCTTGAGTTGTTCAACAAATCATTCAGCAGGGGTTTCGACATCTCCGTTGTCCCTCTCTTGCCTGTAGTTTTGTTAGTAAGACGAACTCTCATCGAAGCTATGTCCAAGAGCGTAGCCAACACAACGAGCGATGTTGTTGAGAGGCTTTCTGATCCTCAGTGTGCTAGAGAAGGCATTCAAATTCTGCATGAATAACGAACGGTATTCTTTCTCTATTCTTAAAATTTCTGAAGCTGAGTTCACTATTGTAAGCAGGCAATTGGACCTCACATCGGTTCAAGTGCATACAGTCAATGAGATGATCTTGTAGCTGAGCTTCTGTAATGAAATAGTGCAGGCATCTATCGCATAGATAGATCTAACGACTATATGCAATTACTTGACTTCTGACCAATCTCGAAAGATCTTTGATCCACACATAGTGGAACTTGCGTGGCTCAAGTCGTGGTTCTTGATTGTCTTCCATCTTCTCCACGTCGACATAATAATCCTGGATGAGGAGTAACTTGGCATGCTTATACGAACTCGTAAGAATAGCTATGCAGACTGCATAGGCGTTACCCACTCCCTTAAGTTGGGAGATACTGAGCGATACGTCATTCTGTTGCTCAAATTTCTTTACCTGTCTCAAAGTTATTGGAAAACTCATGCTTGCAAAATTGAGTTCGTTTTCGTGAGGCTTGTACCAGCTAACAAGCTGTGCATTAGTTCGCACTGGATACAGAGCAGATAATATTGCCCACTCAAAGCATTGCTTGTCCTCATTTTCAACATCTACACAGGCAAGCTTTTTCTGAATGGATTCAGGCAAAGGGAAGTATGAACTACCTTGCATCGGTTGGTATCGATTCATGTTGACAATCATCCCGAGATACTGGTTCAAAATTCAACCGGAACCCGTGCCCTCAAAATCTTCCACTCGATGCAAAACAGATTCGACCACATGATCGTTGTACCACTCCTTTAAATCCGTCGTGCTGGATATTGGATCATTCGCCGTATTGGAGTGCTCTTTGTTTGAAAATTCCGAATCGTTTCTGAAAACGACGTATTTTCAGAAAGTAGTACATTCACTATCACTGCAGTGAGTGTCTCCAGAGCGGTAGGAACTTTTTCTTCAAATGATTACCGTGAATCTTCCAGAAATGAATCAATTTCTCTATGCATGAGATTGGTGATCATACCTGAACTGATGGGTTTTCGAAATATTGATGGTAGATCATCTCACTCGACTGTTGGCTCTGCATATTTATCTTCAGCCGCACAATCAAGTTCTTCTCCAATTTTTCACAGTATATTTTCAAGACAGTTCTGAATTTTCATTAACTTTGATGAAATAGTTTGAGATTTTGTTCCTGATTCCTAGATTATCTCGTTGGAGCGATCGATTCTTTGATACTCGAAATGATTGCCAATGTCTTATCTCGACCACGTTCGAGGTCCTCGTCTGACTTAACTGCTTCTGAAGAGTGTTCGAGCACGATGAAATCTGATTCTTCGTTTCCGAACGAAGCCACCTTAAAAAAAACAACTCGTCAAAAATGTAAAAGGAACAAGTTTAAGGAATCCAACATTAAAAATACCTCAAATTTTTGAGCAGACCACCTGGTGCACCTTCGCCGAGGACACTAAACGTAACCACTTCTCGGACACTGTGAGACTTGGTGAAGCTCTTCCTGTCACAACCCAAGACACTGGACTGATGGGGTTTGGCTCTGCTCGACCTATTTCTGTACACTCTCCGAGATGCGAATAAAAATCAGGAAAATTTAAAAGGTTAGAAAAGAATTATTTCGAAACTGGGAAAAATTTTTTTCAATGAAATATTCTCCATAGAAAATCTGTAAAATTCTCAGGAATCTTAAAATTGATGATCAGATCCATGAGGTATATAAGAGCGGCATAGTCAGACCAGATACAGTTTAGTGTTTCAAGTTCACCAGAAGGAAATCCACTGGGCATCTTTCAGGACAAGATGGAGTGCATAGTTGACTCACAAGGTTTCCGGAGATCCAGCAACATATTTCAGTTGAAGGAATTGTCAATAATTCTACTGAAAGATGTGGGCTCACCCACCACCTGTCTCCCCGAAGCTCCTTGTGAATGGCCCAAACTTACTTGAAAAGAACAAAGGACAAACTGCCGGCTCGAGAGAAATTTTCACGAAATCTCGTGAGACTCGGGCTCAGTCTCATTCAATTCACACATATCAGTAAGTCAGTGCTCTTTGGATGAGGCCAATTGAAAGAACTGTTACGAATGAGGCCAAATCCGCTCCGAACAATTTTGGCCCAAACATGTACTAGTATACGTGTTTTGGGGGTCTAAGTATGCGTGTGGATTTTCTTCCCATAGAACGAACCTAGTTGCTTGTTATAGACAAAAAACCGTCCCATTTAGAATACACGTGTAACGTATTTTCTTGCTTTCACCTACAAATCTCGTACATTCTCAGTCATGGCTGATACGGGATATTGTTCTTGAATCAAAAATACAACTTTTCCGTGACTTTTGATGAATGGGAAATGATGCGCTGGTACCAAAAAACCACATTCATTTCCGAAAGTTCGTAAATTTTGAGCTTTGGTGAATGGTAACTTGAATGGGGTTCGATTTAACGGGAAAGTGGAGAGGATATGACATATTCATTATGTTTTGAACTCCCGGTTCGTTTCGGTTTCATACGCGTAGATTGTCTCCCGTTCCCTGAAAAAGCCAAAAGCCCCTCAAGAACGAGGAATTTGACGTATTCTGGACAATCGGAGCTAAAGAAAGATGAAATGAGCAATGATTACAAAAGATTCAAGGAAAATACACAAGTCTACTTCACATCATTTTTCCGAATAAGGGCTTCAAATCGGAGTAAAATGCGAGAAACCACCTAAAAACACCATGCATCGACTTTCGAGCGCAAATATCTCGGAAAATTCAAATGGAAACCCGATCTCATACCAGCAAGAAAAGTGAGCATTCCCACTCTACTTCCTAATGGGGGAAGAAAAACGTTGCGTTCCAAAGTTTCGGAACTGAGGAATTCGCATTCTTCTCTCCAAAAATGATTTTTCAACGGATAATTGTTTACATACGCGATGTCACTCAAATCGTATACGAAAAGAAAAGTCGTACAGAAAAGTCTCTAACAACATGCCAAAATTATTCCATGATACTGAATCGCCATTCATGAGGGAATTCGACACCTAATGGTTGTCTGAATCCATATAAACTGATTTCTATCTTCGCCTCATTGCCGAATGGTTCTCGAAGTACAGCTGGGTATTGCGTAATTAGATTCATCACCCTCGTATGACGCGAGTTCAACATAGCAAGGTGGATTATGTGCAAATCCCGAGAAGGAGATCGACGAATCATCATTTTATGTAAGATAGTACTTTCATATATCAATTTGATGCGATAAAGCATAATTCCCTCAGTTGTTGTTGCATTCCAGAAATCCTCCAAGCTTTTGTAATGGACAAAATATATTCAGTCATTCGCCAGTATCCTTCAAAGGTTCAGAGTATCATCTGCTACCCACTATCGTATTTTATACTCGTTCGCGTAAAATTTGACTTTTGAATCCAGCCACCTAGTAAATGAACATATTCAAAGCCTGATACAAATAACTTACATCCTATTCGGATGGGTTGTCGAAGCAGTGAATGGCATGATAAAGAATTGGAAAGCCCTTGCAAGCGTATTCCCTAACCAGGAAATACCCAATAGTGGAGATCACGTGAAGATAGTTTGTGCACTTTGTGATGGATTCCGACCCCCGAGCGTATTCGACTACTCAACTGACGTACAAGAAGCTAAGGAGATGCTTCGGCGTCTGAACAGCCTGAATGAATTACAAAAAATAGTGGAAGAGAGGCCTTTCTCAGCCCTAAGAGCAGTTTGAGAAGAGGTCACCGATGCATCACTCTCAGATTCTCCTTGCCTACTCTCTCCTTGCGAATCAGTTAAACCCGACTACGAATCAGTTAATACACACTGATTCAATCACTTTCCCGGGAGCGGTTTTTACTGATCTAATCATTACATATCTACTGATTCAATCATCAAATATCTGCCAATTTCCAACATTCGGATCATAGTATCTGCCATAGTATATGTAATTACAATGTGACACTCTGTTAACGACAGTTTTAATGAGTTTCACAGCTGCAAACGATGCTCACAGTCGCAAATTGGCAGTGGCGAATCGGTTTGTGCGAACTTTTGTGCGAATTCGAGGTTAAGCGAGCTCACTCCATAATTTTCATTCCTTCCTGCGGGGTAACTAGTGCTGATATACTACAAAAACTTTACAGCCATGATGGATAGTTACGCAAGGAATGAATCTGGTAGTTTGATTACTGTTGATTTGTTAGATAGATGTTTCAAGTCACGAGGCGGCGAATCAGTAAAATCATTCATGCACGCAACGCTATTTAGGCTCGTATACAATATCATTGACGTGAATTCGATATGGACTGTGCTCTGCCATTATGGATTAACAAGTAACACACGATTAGCAACAGCTTTAATCCAATGCGCGGCTACAAACGATGCACAAAGTCGCGAGGTGGCAATGGCGAATTAGTAGGAGCGCGAATCAGTAGAATCACCCGTGCACGCTACATGATTTTAAACATTTTGACGATATCATTAACGTGAATTCGATATGCACTGTGATCTGCCATTATAATCATTAAGTAACACACGATTAGCAACAGTTTTGATTCGATTTGCGGCTACAAAAGATGCTCAAAGTCGCGAGGTGGCAATATAGGTTATGATCGCGGATCAGTGGTCGATAACTGATTGAATCAATAAGTATACACTGATTCGCAGTAACTGTCGGCGGGAGCGGTTTTCAATGATGAATCATTAGGAATTCCTAATGATTCATCAGTACATCAGCGGTGATACAGTATTCCGGCGAATCAGTAGATTCGGGGGAGGTCTAAAACAATGCCCATTGGCACGGTTGATAATTCTGGATCTGAAAACAACTTTTTAGGCTCATGTAGTCTTCTACCATCAGGGAAATAATTATTATACTACTGAAATGGGTGAAATAGTCTCAATGATTCAATCATTACAGTGAGTCTTTACTGAATGCTCCAGTTGCCATTGATTTGCAGGAAGAGAGTAGCTCTGAAGGATTTGCAGGATTCAACACTTGGCATCTATCAGGTACCAGAATAATATTACTTCCTTCATCTAATGAGATTACGAGCGAATCGAATAGATATTATTCCACTGAATGGGCGTAGTTTGCGAGCTCAACGACTAATTTTATTCGTTTTGAGGATCTACGCGAATTGATTGAAACGAATGCAAACGTTGGCACCACTTATCATTCCGTCCACAGCTGAAACAGGCCACTTCATACACTGATGAACACTTGGATGATGACGGGCTGTATTCTTTATTTCATCATGAAGATGGTACAACGATCATTAGGATGAAGATGCGATCCCGCCATACATCATCGGAGGTCTATTCACTCTGGATAGAGTATGGCAAAGGAGAAGAATCCGTGAGCGGTGGGTACTGTCAATGCAAGACCGGTGCGAGGATAATTGGTTGCTGTGCCTACATCGCACCAGTTTTGTGGTATCTTGGTTATGATAGGTACCAGGGAACGAATAGGAAGACCTTGAGACAAAACCATGAGTTGCATGTTTCCGAAGTGGATCAAGAAGACTCTCGTGAAGATAATCTTGATTTTGATGGTGTTTTTGGAGTATTGTCGATGGACAATGATGATTCTGAACCGGAATATTGTATCGTGAGTACGATGAATCAACCTGATTTTTCATGTAATTCTGGAAAACTTCATAAGCCTGGTAAACTTCATTCAGTATCATGATATAGTTTTTGCATCTTGTTAGAGACTTTTCATATACAAATGTTTGAGTGACATCGCGTATATAATCACCGGCACACAATAAAAAGTACTTGTACTTTTGACCAGACCCACCTTCCTATATGTGTTTTGGGCCACTGGAACCGAATTCGAGCTTGGTTTTGCCCGCTGACCTCTTTTTTCCACGGAAAACGAAAAAAATAGCTGGAAATTTTGAAAATAGTAGGAACTGCATGAGCCCTTTGATCCATCAATTTTTTTGTCCATATGCCTGGCTAGAAATTCGAACTCGGGGGTTCCCGGGGTCGCTGATCACGAATCCGAGGTCAGATTTGCGATTTTCTCAAATCCAAGATGGCGGATCCAAGATGGTGGACCAGGAGTTTCCAGGAACTGCTTATTTTGGCTCGTAAGACTCTCCTAGGGGGTTTTTGGGGTCGTTGATCACGAATATGGAGTCAGAACTCTAATTCTCCCGAATCCAAGATGGCGAATTCAAGATGGTGGTTCCAAGATGGCGGATTCAAGATGGCGAACCGAAATTTTGCAAGAACTGCTCATTTTTGTTCATAACACTCATCTCGTGGTTTTGGGGATTGCTGATCACAGACATTGAAACAGAATTGTAATTCCCTCATATCCAAGATGGCAGATCCAAGATGGCGGACCAGGAGTTTTCAGGAACTCCTCATTTTGGCTCGTAAGACTTTTTTCGGGGGTTTTTCGGGTCGTTGATCACGAATATGGAGTCAGAGCTCCAATTTCTCCAAATCCAAGATGGCGAATCCAAGATGGCGAATCCAAGATACCGGATCCAAGATGGCGGACCAGGAGTTTCATGGAACTGCTAATTTCTGCTCGTAAGACTTTTCTCGGGGGTTTTTGGGGTCGTTGATCACAAATATGGAGTCATAACTCCAATTCTCCCAAATCTGAGATGGCGAATCCAAGATAGTGGGTCCAAGATGGCGGATCCAGGATGGCGAACCGAAATTTCGCAAGAACTGCTCATTTTTGTTCATAACAATTATATCTCGGGGTTTTGAGGATTGCTGATCACGGACATTGGGACAGATTTATATACATCATGTTTGCTTGAGCCTTGAACTCATCCTCCGAGCCTGTCTAGCTGTTTTGCCGACAGGTTCCAGCAAATATCGCGAACGATCGCGTTACGGGCGTTATGATTGTTGTTCCCTCATTCCTTTTTCCTCTTGTAACGAGCTCTCTCATCTTCAAACAACCTATGGAGCAGGTTTTTTCCTCTTCTTTCTGGTCTGGCTCGTTTCTCTCTTCAATGTCCAACAGAAATCCGCCATCATATTGATATCCCACCTCCCTCGATACCGTTGTTCCATCTCACTTATGTCTCTGTAATTGGCAGTTCCTGCGAAATTTTGATCCGCCATCTTAGATACGCCATCTTGGATATGAGGAAATCAAAATTCTGTCCCAATGTCTGTGATCAGCAATCCCCGAAACCCCGAGATGAGTGTTATGAACAAAAATGGGCAGTTCTTGCAAAATTTCGGTTCGCCATCTTGGATCCGCCATCTTGGACCCACCATCTTGAATTCGCCATCTTGGATTCGGAAGAATTGGAGTTCTGACTCTATATTCGTGATCAACGACCCCAAAAACCCCTAGGAGAGTCTTACGAGCCAAAATGAGCAGTTCCTGGAAATTTTTGGTCCGCCATCTTGGATCCGCCATCTTGGATCTGAGAAAATCGCGAATCTGACCTCGGATTCGTGATTTGCGACCCCAAAAACCCCCGAGTACAGATTTCCAGCCAGGTATATGGACAAAAAAATTGATGGATCAAAGGGCTCATGCAGTTCCTACTATTTCCAAAATTTCCAGCTATTTTTTTCGTTTTCCGTGGAAAAAAGAGGTCAGCGGGCAAAACCGAGCTCGAATTTGGTTTCAGCGGGCCAAAATACATATAGTGAGGTGGGTCTGGTCAAAAGTACAAGTACTTTTTTTTTAATGAATTATTCGTTGAAAAATCATTTTTGGGGTGAAAAATACAAATTTCTCAGTCCTGAAACTTTGGAACGCAACGTTTTCTTCCCCCATTGGGAAGTAGAGTAAAATGCTAACTTTTTTTGGTGGTATAAGATCGGATTTTCATCCGAATTTTCCGAGATATTTGCGCTTGAAAGTCGATGCATGGTGTTTTTAGGTGATTTTTTGCATTTTACCACGATTTGGAGCCTTCATTCGAAAAAATTATGAGGAATAAACTTGTGTCTCCTCTTCAGATCTTTTGTGATCATTGCTTATTTCACCATTTTGGAGCTCCAACTGACCAGACTACGTCAAAATCCTCGTTTTTGGGAAGCTTTTGCCTTTTTCAGGACACCGAAGACAATCTACGCGTATGAAACCGAAACGAAATAGAAGTTCAGAACATAATGAACATTTCATGTCCCCTTCACTTCTCCGCTTAACCGAGCCCCATTCAAGTTATTATTCACCAAAGCTCGAATTATACGAACTTTTAGAAATGAATGTGGTTCTTTGGTACCAGCGCATTATTTCCCATCTACTAAACGTCACGGAAAAGTTGCATTTTTGATTCAAGAACAAAATCTCGTACCAGCCATAACTGAACATGTGCGAGATTTGTAGGTAAGAGCAAGAAAGTACGTTACACGTGTATTTTAAACGGGACGGTTTTCCGTCTATAACAGCAACGAGATTCATTTCATGGGGGGAAGATTTACATGCATATTTAGACCCCCAGAACAAGTATTTCAGTACATGTTCGGATCAAAATCATTTGGAGCGGATTTGGCCTCATTTGCAACAGTTTCTTTTTGTCAAGAGGCTCGAGATGAAGCAATGGCTTGATGGAATTTCACCCGGAAAGTAAGTATTGTCCAAAAACTGAATATTCTTTGGCTCAAATCACTCAACAGGGGTATAATATAAGAATCCAAGAACCAAAATCTCAAATTTATGGTCAAATATTGGAATATGTACCTCGATACTAGGAAGATTTGATATTAAAACCCAACAATAGAATGAATTTCGGAGAAGACGAATGAGAGATCCATAATATTTCTCTACTCCATTGGAATGTTTCAAATATGTATCCGAAAACTAGACATTGTTAGGCTGGGATCACTTCACAGGGGGATGATTCAGGAATCCAAGGATTAAAATCTCGAATTCATGGCCGAATATTGTAATATGTACCTACATCCTAGCAATAGTTGATATTCGAAACCAAAAATAGTGGTTGACGACCCATTAGAACCCAAAATGGTGGTTGACGACGAGATCGAGGGCGGGAGTAATGCCGGCCGGCGAGATTGCGGCCGTTGACCACCGTTCAGGGGCACACGGTGGAGTCGCGGCTGATGGTAAGAGCCGTGGGCGAGATGCTGCTGATGGCTGGATCGAGAGCCGTGGGCGAGATGGTGGCCGATCGCGAAGAGGATGGCTCCGGTGCGGTGGCTGCTGCAAACAGCGGCGATCCTCGGAAACGACGCTCCTCGCTTGCCCCCGCGCGCGCACACACACACACGTACGCGAGAGCTCTTCGCTGGGGAGCACGGTGGGCGGATGACGACCACCGGCGGGATCGAGGGAAGCCGGAGACACCGCGGTGGATGGCGACAACTAGATGGCGGGGTGTAGCGGCGATCCTCGCCGACGATGCTCGTCAACGCCCTGCACACACACACGTCCGCGCGGGAGCTCCTCGACGGCCTGTTGAGTACACGCGGCCGCATCGAAGCCAAAAACAGCAGACGGCACTCCCGCGCACACATCCCAAATTTGCGAAGACCCTCGTCGAGGGTTGTGTCGTGGAGAGCCTGGAGCTCACGTCCTCGACACCGCTCTCGAGGAGACCTCCCGCGAGATTCCACTCCGGGAACTCCCCGGTACTCTGCCTCAATAAACGTGCGGCATCGCGGCAGCAGGCAGTGAATTCCAGCGTCCGCTTCGTCTTGTGGCGCCACCGTGCGGATATATATGTCCTGGAACCCTATGAGAGAAAGAGCACATGTGTGCTGGAACTCCCATGTGCTGAAACTCTCATAGCCTATCTACCCTTTTGCCTCACGAGATTGCACCAGTGAGTACGAAATCTCATTATGAATCCTTGTTATTAGCTTGCCATAGATTTTCTTGTCGAGTCTTTTTCGTCCTTCTTCCAGAATGTATATTCTCGTGAAACCTGTGAGCAAGTCTATTCTGGTCATCCACCCTCACTCTTGGATTGAAATCCCCCTTCGAGATACAGTTGCGTGCAAAAGTTTCGGGCCGCACTATTTTTTCTGGATAACCTTGCTATAGTCTAGAGTAGAAGGAAATGGACTGTTATATTTCAAACA
>JAPYYZ010001310.1:0-21337 GCA_030522705.1 Eretmocerus eremicus
ATTTTTGTCGTGTGAAGCGGACGATTCGTCTCGTTCACAACACGCATTCGGCATTCTGTCTGCTGCAGCCTGCTTTGCCGTTTGCTCGCGACTTCGCGACATTATTTATGTACATGCAGTTTCTAAGCAATCTGCCGATCTTTGAGTGTTCAGTGCATGTTGAACCAACCTAAACTATTTGATAATGTCTGAAAACGTTGATTTGGATTTGGGGATACGAAAAGAGCTCGAGTCTAATTTCAAAATATACAAAAATTGCTTCGTGCCTCGATGTCCAAATACATCTGTGAACACGAATCCTTGGTTCATTTTGAATTGTTTGGCACAGACACCTACAATTGGTGTTATGGCCCGGGATTGCATACAAGCTTGCTTTCTGCTACATGTAAACAAACATGCGGACCATCAGATTAGAAGCCCTATTCTCGGTGAAATTGACGTCGATCGAACAGGTTAGGACGTCAAGATACCAATATACAGAATGGCCTTGCATCGATTTCTTATTGGGTCACGTGATAGCGATTTGAAGAAGCTCATGGAATGAGAGTGATTTCAATGAGTATTCATGAACGATACGAGTGGATAAAAAAAATTCTGTCCTTACAGAATCATTCATCGCATCACGAAGTAATGATTAGATGTATTGGATGTTTTTTTGCCGACACATGATTATTCCCTATTGTATCTAGTAGAAATGATGTCAGATATGAGAATATTTATTTTAGCTCCATCATCGAGGACAGCAAGAAAAATGGATGAAATTTTTTACGGCTCTGTTTGCGATACATTTCGAGAGGGCTCTGCGAGAGTAGGAAAAATACTCGTGAATTATGAGAAGAGTTTAAGCCGAGTGAGTTTGGTGGCGACCAAAACGAGCGCGAGAGATAGAGAGAGTTTGTAATGCGAGCGCAAGAGAGAATGAAAAATTGCTCTTATGCGCGCTTTCGAACGAATTGAGGCTAAACGTTTCAAGCTTTTCGAGTTGACTACGAGAGGTTTCTTCCATTTAGTATCATTCCAACGTCATAGAGAAGTCTGAATCTCAAGAGTTTCAGAAATTTAATAAGCGTTCTATAGAATCACATATAACGTTGGGAAAGTTAGTCTCTGCATTATGAGGCAACTTGCAAAACTAATCTTCTTTGGTGCCTGTTTAGACGACCATCTTGGCAAATATATCTCAAGGTAATATGCTGGTAGATAGTCTCCAAAAATGCATGTCATCTACTCCGTAGATTTTGAGATAGCTTTGAAATGTCAGCTCACAGTCTTATTAAGCAGAACTCCTTTGGCGTGCAGCACAGTACTCCTCTGACAAGAGAGGCTATTAGTCTCATTAAAATTCAATCTGGATTCTTTTCTTCGGTGAAAATGGTGGTCAAATACGGTATGCTCTAAGAGATTTTCTGCAACTGTTTGGTGTAAGATCTCAAAGACCTGTTCCATTATGTGGAGAGTACTCTGCCTAAATATTTTAACAGAATGTCTTCTCAAAGTGGGAGCACTGATGAATTTCGCCCTTATATCCCGACTGGCACAGAATTTCCTTCCGAATTCGCATGAAATAAAGTGAATCAATTGAGAATATTAATTTGACTCTACATTAAAATCATGTGAAACTTATAGGACCAGTAAACCTCGTGCCAAAATTTCCCATACGCGTAGCAGTGAGTCATATATTGGAGTTATAGATTCAGGACGTCATAGTTGAAGCAATAGAGCACCCAAAATGATTTTTTTATAATTATTGTTTCTGAATATGAATATCTGACACGGTCGATACATACAAATTTAAAAATTGCCCACTGGATGTGCATAGATTTTTAATATTTTTTTACTGAGAATTAAAAAAAAATTGACGAAATTAGAGAAAATCTATGGACGAGGGCATAGAGGTCCAGTGATGGTCCCAAAATAAATTTCTGATTCGGCAAATCGACACAAGTTGTCCTCAAGAATAATTACCATGTCTTCAGTAGTGAATTTACATTCTTGAAAAATTTAATCATTTGTCTAAGGTAGACGAGTCATATCATCGGTTCAATCCTTCAAAAACACAAATGAAATAAAGCTTGTACAATAACTGTGAATCCATCCCCTCAAAATGTAACATTTGCTCCAGGGATGAATAATTTTGATATTCTACAGACCGTAGCAACCCTCGCGCTCGAGATCTCAAGTGTAAACATATATGCGACGCTCTATTTAGATTCGCGTACACGTAAGCGGATTCGCCATTCTGAATGTGACTCGGGGCAAAATCAAGCGTGAGGCGGCCAAGAGTCCGTGAAAAATCTGAATTGCAAATGACAAATTCATGCTCGAGAACTTCAGCTCGACACGCACGAGGGATGAGCCACACGAAGCTCGACATTCAATTATTTCGTAAGCGAGCTGCTTTTATTTCGGAAAGAGTAACAAGCTCCTTTCAGTGGAAGCATGAGCGCTAGGCACGAGCTACCCCCGAGGACGAAAATTATTTTTAAACTGTGAATATACTGTCTGGGTCATTTTGCAGTGTTGAAGTTTGTTGGGGGACAAAGGATGCTATCAAAATGTTTTTGAATTTTTCCGCTATGGTCGTGGAAAATACAATGTAATTGTAAATGTAAGAACACGTCAGTACACCTATTTTTATCCGGATTGAGTGGTCGTCATCCCGAGAAATATTCAAGCGCTATGAGACTAGGGATCGACTTTAATTGACGCTGCACTGCTAATTACAGGAATACCTCATTATTTGAGATTATTCTGTCTCGGAAGGATACTACGCAGATACCAAAACCGTAATATTTGAATAGCGAGAGAGTTCGGGTAGGAAGTTGCGTTCCATCGTTCACCTACTCTAGGTTGAGGATGGTTGTTTGAAGTAGCAGTTCTGACTCAATTCCTAGATGCTCCTCCGGACTGTTTCAGATTCAAATTAGATGATTATTTGATGAGTATTGAGTGCGCCTTGAGTATCTCAAAAGGAGAGACTGATCCCGAACAGTAGATATTGGTTTGTGCCATCACTGATAGCCACCTTCCTCTGGGGGTCAGATATTGAAATGAAGCTTAAGATTCCACGAGAATAAAAGCTCTTCATACACATTTAGGTACCTACTTGATTCACTCCCCTAAGACGGAGAGTCCCAACTTCTTCATCTTGTAAGCTCGCTTGCATGTATTTATTCTGTCATATTATATCATCCCGAGGAGTTTCATGAGATTATCTCTCTAACTTCAATAATGTCCATTTTAAATGGTCTGATCAGAGCTTGTGAAAGAAACAAAGTTGCTGACTTAGGACATGTAAATTCTCATATGTGTGAAGGAAAATTTCAAATGATTATAGTACTTTCATCAAAAATCCCAACATATATGATGAAAATCGTAACAGACAACATGTAAGAAGGAATTCTTACAAACTTGCATACTCTCCTTGGCAACCTACTATCCAGATACTTTGTTACTTGTGTCATAAAGAAGCATTAGTTCCACAGGAATAATTTTCAGAGACTTGAATATGCTTCTGAACATAATACCCAATAAAATTGAACGGTACTCATAAAATGAAGAAATACTCACACTATGATGAATTTTTCTGGTTCCAGGTTCTTCACCTCTGTACCGTTCCAGTAATCAACTCGAAGCTGGTTAGATTTTCCTGAGCATTTCTGTGAGTTAATGTAAACAGTTATTCTAATGTACAATTTCTAATACAATTTTGACGTAAGACTACACAATGATACCATTGATTCGAATTCTATCGTTTCAAGAAGAAACCAAAGGCTAATAGGAGGACCTTGTTGCGACGTGACTCGAACTGGGGGTTCTTAATAGGCGGACAATTTTTGCATCTCGATAGCATTTTCTCACACGTTAACTGAATGAATAAGACTGGCTTTACGGCACGCATAGAAACAAAAAAAGAGCTTCTCGTCCAAAGTTTCGCGTGTATCTTAATGGATTCAACTTATTCGGTCACTCCTTAAGTAAGTAAGACGACCAATGAATGAAAAAAATTGTTCTTATGCACGGTGCGGAAGCGTAGTTTAAGGCGAAGACGGATCTAGTGATCCACTATGGTAATACATCACGAGAAAAACAAACGAATTTTTTGGTTAATTGAGAGTTATTCTCGATTATGACATCTAGCTCAGTCAGTAGAACTCACATAATCCCGTGGAATCACTTGCAATATTAGTGTAGAGTTCACAATATTTTGAGAAATGATCATGAAGTATCGTGATTTTATAGGCCAAGTGTTCTTCAAGTAAGGAAACGCGACCATATTATTAATAAGAAGAATATTTGAAGCTTATTGCCGGCCATTCTCCATCTCCTATGGAAAATTCGCTAGCTATAAGTGACAATATTATCTTTCGGAATTTATTTTACAGAAATGTCTCTCCTTAACAGACGAGATTCATCTCTGTGCTTACAATTGGACCTACAGATCAAAATTAACTCGGAATTATTTCAGATGATATACATATTACAGCTTCGATAGAGTCTATCTTACCCGCGGACTAGAACTTTTAGCATGAAATTTCAGAGCATGAATTCTCATACGTTTCACGTAATTCTCACCTAAACATTTGATATGCTTTGCAAGGTCCGAACCGCTCAAAGAATCATTGGGAATTCCTCAGACCAGGGACCTACACAAAATAAAAGTGATAGTCTCGTACACCGGAAAATCGATTTACTTAATTTTTTTCTTGATTTGGCAGTAAAAAATAGCTTAATAGAAAGAAGAACCTTGTTTGTTTTCTTACCCCTTAATGCAAGATTAAATTCAATTCGAATCGAGCTTTGAAAACATGCTTGGATACATTTATGGACTCCTAATTCACCTTCACTGCTTCATCTTTCGAGTACCACCAACTCGGTTTCCTGGGGCTGTTTTGGCCACTTCCTGTTTTTGGCCCGACATTTGATTGGTTTGTCCTACAAGATTCTGAAAGGACAGATTTCAAAAGCAAGATGTTCAGCTTTCAGATGTGATGATGGGGTTGAAGTAAGATCGAAATTGAAGCAAAACCAAAAATTCACTCTAGTGGCTCCAGATGATCGAAGTAACTCTGGTTTCCGGTAAGGATCTCGGGGAGTTACCAAAAGTCTATTAAATCACCTTATTGGTATGTTTATCGTGATTATGGCGGACAGTTCTCTGAGCAATCAGTCCCTCACAAAAAATTGAGATTCCTTGGTAGCTAGCTTCAGATACAAATCAATGAGTACTTCGACAAATTATACCGCCGAAAAAAATGTTCATCGGCGTCGATACAAGAACAATTTTGATCGCTAGAAGTTTGCTTCCCAGGTTAAAAAAAATCCAAATAAAAATATTGCTGTTGTCTCACGGCGAATAGGACAATTTTTGCAAGCTTAGAAGAGCAGTCTCGTGTCAACGAAGATCACATCAACTACAAGCATGACTTGAGCAGCAATTTGACCCATGCCCAGTATTAGGACCTGTCAATCTAATCATGATCTTTTGAGAGTACGGACTCTATTGGAGCAACAGTCGTGATCAAAGCGATCCTTCAGGACACATACCTTTCAATTAGGAACGAAAAAGCGAATGTGCTTTCAAATGCCTCTCCAACCCAAAATCTTGTCCTCAAATCAACTCAGAAGCAACACCCGAGTACGCAAATCTCCAAGATCAAGCTCAGCACGAGATCGTTCATTTTCCACAAACTTCAAAGCACACCAAATTTCCTTGCAACAAACACACAAGTCTCTCTTCCATTTCGAGTCGCAGCACTTTCACGCTGGCTGTCTCTCAAAACACCCACGCAATCAAAAGAAATCAACTCCGGCTCCAAAACTATCACTCTCCCTTTGAATTTTTCAGCTGTTCATACGCACACCACCGCCATGTCGCCACAGAGCACCCCAAAGCTGTTAATCGCGCTCATCTGTATGGCCTTGCGCTCAAACGCATTCGAAGCTAGCACGTTCTCTAGATGGATAAATTACGATCCCGAGTCTCTCCTAGTGGGCTTCACCTTACAAAAGACCAACCTGTCCTACATCCTGTGCAAGAACGAGGGCGACTATTCCGATAAGACCTGCACTCTCATCATCGAGACAAATGTTTCCAACGACACGTCTATAGTCCGCTCAACCACGTGCGACTTTCCTTTAAAACCTGAGAAAGACTATGAGTTGGGAATAGTGACAAACATCTCGCCCATCAGCGACAACAGAACAGTCGTTGGCTGGAGCGAGACCAGCAGACTGAACCGAACCGTCCTGTTGAAGTTCTTCCTCATAGACTCTGAGAACTGCACCATCATCACCAACAAAATATCTCTGGGAAGCAGTTACCTTGGAGAAATCTTCATTCTCGCAAGCAACGACTCCTTTGAAGTGGCTTACGAGGCCAAGTCCACCTGCAAAAGCATGTGCTCAGAGATTTTCAGTACAGGAGGCAAGCAGATTGGCGGACCAGTAGATTTTGATCCGAGTAACCAGACAATGGGCAAGGTCCTGCTGCCTACTGAAGTTGATGATGACTTGTCTGGTATAGGAGGCTGCTTTGCCTTCAAATCCGAGGAACGCCTCAACGCCTCGCTCATTTTCACAGACAGGTTCAGAAGTATCTTCAGTCTGAAGCAGAACGGATCCCAGAGAGCTGGAGTCTCAACTGCTCATGGAGTTCTGAGCCTCTGTAAGAGGGAGTCGTTTGACAGGAGGTCTTTGAATTGCTCACAGGGCGATTTGAAGAGATGGGTTAAGTTGAGCTTCGACCACGAGCCCCAGAATTCAATGATTTACAGCCTACGCGAAAAGGGATATCTAGTGATGACCAGTCACCTATCAAAGTCACTCAAGAAGAACCGCAAGACATCCTTCACATTCTTCCTCACGGCTTTTGATTATCAGGGAGTGGAGATCACTAGACTGGAGATAACCAAATTGGGATGCTACGGTGGACTGTCACTTCTTCATGGTCAATTTTTTGAAAACGAGTCTGATGAGTATTGCATTTCTTTGCTAGAACATTCGGCTGAACATTTTCATCTGTTTTCGAGATGTTTGCCCAAAGAGCTGCTGCTACCATCTTCATCGTCGATGTTGACGTCATCGTCGTCGACTCGCTAAAGTATGAGAGAAGACTGTCTTTTTCAACAGCACTCGGACGATACATGAGTGCACGTTGTGATATAAAACGATGTCTACCTCTAGTTTTGCATCTAATCTTGAGCTTGGTCGGCAATTTTTTCACGCTGCTTTGCACAGCAAGTGTCTCAAGTAGACCAGTATCCTGAGTGTTTTGACCTCTTTTATGCCTAATATGTGCTAAAAAGTTTCAAGTTGCCAAAATTTTGGATGAAGTATGTGTGGATTACATTATCCTAATGAAGAACCTAGTCATTGATCTAATCAACTATTTGCATGACGATGAATGAACCAATATACTGTACTGAATACTTTGGAAGACGTGAGGCCGTAAACAGAATTCGTCCATGATGAGTGGGAGAGACGATATTTCCTTGCAAATGTAAGTTGATTTTTATTACATTTATCAGTACCTTTAACAAACTTACAATGGCATTGTTACGATCAAAAATGATCCTCTTCTATTCACTAACAAGGAGCAGTTTTCAATTTTGAGAAACGGATTCCGTTGAAACTCTGGCAATAGTGTCCTTCTGGTGCCAAAAGATGAAATCTAAATCTACAGAATTTGACGCTCGAGCATTTCTGAGATACAGCCCAGATGATTATCATTACCCATGTAAGCCCATGTTAAAAAGTGATATCTATAGATATCCTAGCAATTCTAATTTCTTAGGCTGAAGTTCGGAAACGCTTGAGCATGAGAGTCTGTGGCTTTGAATTTCATCTCTTGGTACCAAAAGAAAACGATTCCCAGAGTTTCAGCCAAATCCGTTTCCCAAAGATGACAACCCCTTCTTGTAAGATTAATTCAGCATATACCATGTCGTCGACAAAACGTTCAAATCATCAAGACTTAATAGCAATAACTTACAGTTATCAAATCTAGTTTTTTCTCTTGATAAAGTTCAGTTGATCTCAGATTCAAGTTCTCGCGTTCAATGACAAAGTTCCTAACAAATAGATATCCACAAAAAGGTCAGCGGCATTGCTGTGTCACAGGGACATACTCAGGCGAAACGAAAAATCATCAAAACTTCATTCCGAAGAGCTCGATAGATTCTTAACCCAAAAACATTCACCCAAAATCATTGATGGAATAAAATAAATTGGTGATGAGTAATCGTACCGCTCGAAGCAGTCTCCGCCAGTTTTACCTCGCAATACCAGAATGAGCCGATTTGAATGTACAATGACGACTTCGACGAATATCTTAATCTCGGGCTTTTTATCGCGCTGAGCGATGGCTCTGCCAGGCTGATGTTTTCACGACTATCATGTTTTTTGCTCCTCTCCCATATGGTCACATGGTGCGAATTGATTCATTCGAAGTCGAGACAATCAGTGAGTGCCGAGCGGTCGCCACGACGCCTACTTGCCAAGATCGTTTGTTTCTTTGTTCATTATCCGTGAACCTCGATATCATTTCAGAGTCAAACGAGTCAAAACAAGAATGCATAGATCGATTGTCGAGCACTGAGTAACAAAGCTCAACGTCTGGAACGTCAGAAAAATAACGTAAGTTTTCTCTAGGATGTTTACGATTTGTGCTCCGAAACATCTTCAAATATGGCATTCAATTCATAGCTTTATCTGTTTCGAGTATCGCAATCTGTAAAATGAAGTATTGCTTACTGATTAGAATACAATGGATAGAGACTCTCACTCATCTTTTCCCCTGCTGAACGAATAGAGAAAGGTAACAATCCAGGAGTAGAGCAAACTTTTTGTGCGAGTACGAACAAGGCTCCAAATATTTTCTGCGATATTCTAATTGGCTCTCCAATAGCACCTGTTATTCTTATAGGTAAAATCTCATACGAATCACGCAATTTCACATTATTTCTTATGATATAAAACTGCAATACGTTCACACGATTCCTTTCATCAAAAAGTATATTGAGCCAGTCAATGAAAATCGATCGATTCTGCTCTAATAGCATACAGAAACATTGTACATGGTGTTTTCTTTTGATTTTTAGTGTCGACGATCAGTACATCAAAACGATGGACAACATACGCCCGGCCGTGTTCGTGACGTTGTTTAGTGTTATCATTGGGGCCAATACTCTTGGAGTGAAATCTGTATCGAAGATCAGTGACTTCGGGCCTTCAACGCAGCTTTTTGATGTTGCTGTGTACAAAGCATCCATTTGGCACATCTCGTGTGACGAGTCGAATGCATTACAGAAAAATTGCAGCGTTGTCCTCGAGGATCATTCACCCGGGAGTGCTAAAATCCCAAAAAAGTGTTTCGTTTCTCCTGACGTCCAAGTATTGGATCGCGCATTTCTCGCCAACATTTTCCCATTGAACGAAGATGCGGCAATCATCGCTTGGAGTGAATCAGATCAGAAATCCTCTGAAATGAAGCTGCTAAAGCTGATTACAGTGAAATTCAATGGCTGCTCCATATCTTCTCAACCGATTCATCGAGACAGTCTCAAATACAACCCCAAATCTGCGCCAGTAATTAATGTCTTCACTGACAATGGTAATTATCTGATCTCCTACGAGAATAAAACGCTGTGTGATAAACTGTGCGTAGAAGTATTCGACAGCGAAGGTTACAATTTGAGAGGACCAGCCCATCTCAATGCCGAGGCTATTGCCGCTTCAGGTTTAGTGCTACAATCTCCACTCCAAGGAGAATCTCTTCATAGCTGCGTTCAAGTTCTAACCCAGGAGCGTTTGAACTCGTCGCTGATTTTTGACGAAAAATTGTCCAAAATTCCATACGGCGAATTAATCTCGGGCGCTGGTGTATCCACGGCTAATGGAAAATTGGGCTTCTGCAAGAGAGACAGATCTCAGAAAAAGTCGTTCAAGTGCTCGCAGGGTGACATGAAGAAATGGTCCGAATTGAGTTTTGAATACGAACCCGTGAACATGCTGATGTATAATTTGCCAGAGGGGGGATATCTTTTATTGACGAGTAAGAGAGGGGAGTCGACTCCGGAAAGAAATCAAGGACACTTGATATTTTATCTGACTAAATTTGATGATAATGGACAGCGCCGAGGTAGTGCAGAAATTATGAGACGAGGGTGCCACATTAGATATGTGAAAGAGGAAAGTATCCTTGGGCAAATATTCGAAGAGGGAGAAGTCAACTATTGTGTCTCTTTACTGAGTGTTGGGAGGCAGTTTGAATTTGTAATGAAATGTGTACTGAAAGCGGATTTGACGCAGTGAAAAGATGGAAAGCTGTGACAACTCACTAATGTATACTGAACAATAAATCAGAATTTCTGACATAAAATTGTTTCCTGATCAATAAAGATCTCATTTCTCACTTCTCCTCTAATTTGCACTTATGAACCATCCACCTATACTGTTGCTCTATCTGCTGATCAACTCGTCTAATAATCTTTGCATAATTAATTGCTTATTCCAATTTTAGCACAAGTTCTACTCCACCATTTCATTGTCATTGAGATATCTCCGACCCTCATGTAGTAGCTGCAAAGACTTTTATAATGTAACACGAAATGACCGGTTTTGTCGGAGATACGCCTCCTACAAAATCCGACGTCTTTAGAGAATCTCACATTTTATGTAGCCACAATCAACTCTAATATCTCATTGTGAATCCTTATGTGATCATTTCACGAAGTACCCGCTCACGATTCCCTATCATTTTCCCGAATGGCAGATCCCGAATGGTCATTTTCCCGAACGGTCACGAACCCGAATGCAAAATCTCCCGAGTATTTTATTTCCCGAACGTTTGTATTCTCGAATGTATTATTTCCCGAATTCTCGTTGACCCGAATGTATCATTTTTCATGGAGGTTTATAAGCATGGAACGTGGGAATGTATATAGATGTGTGTATATTCATGCAATCGAAACAAAAGTATCATAACAAAATCACAATCCAAAGTACAGTAAACATTCGTATACAACAAAAGATTCAGAATATGATATTGCACATATCGCACTCTCGCTCTCAATCGGACACAATCCCAATACGTGTTGGGGTTATCGGCTGTGGGTTTTCTCGATCTTTGATAGAGAAAACCACGTATCCGCAATTCAGCTTCACTGATAAACTCCGGGATATCTTGAGCATCCATCACGTATATCCTCAAAATATTTGTAAACGAATAAAAACCACGCAAAACTTTTGTAAAAATAGTCAGAAAGGCAGAAGTAAGCGACCTAACCGCTGAAAAATGTTTCAAAACACTCCATCAGAACAAGCGAGAGTAACCACATTATTCTGCCTATATACTCAAAAAATCAATTAGGGTAGAATCTGGCAGAAACATCAATTGGGAGAAAAACTTTCGGGATCTTTACTATCCGGGAACATAACTTTCGGGAAATTCATTATTCGGGGAAATGAACATTCGGGGAATTTATTATTCGGGAGAATGAAGATTCGGTGAATTTATTATTCGGGAGAATGAAAATTCGGGAAAGAGAATTCGGGAAAATGATTTTCGGGTTCCTGACGATTCGGGAAAATTATTATTCGGGATTCCACATTCGGAAAAACGAGCGGGAACGCCTGCTCACACAATTCAATCGACGAATGTAGAGAAATCATCGTATCAAGAATCAAAGAATTCCAGAACATCATGGTTTTGAATTTATTCCTCATAACTCATACTGTGAATTTCGTTGGGAACATGATAACATATTATGCTCAAAGAAGTGAAGAGAAATCATGAGCGGCCAGGGAATTCACAGTAGCCCTGTAATTTTACGCAACGATGATGGGGATGTTGTCTCCAACACGAAATTTACAGTGTCCGACTACGGTCATTTTGTGTCCAGTGAGGGAAAGTGTAAATTGACGCGAATACTTTCCACAGTGTATGCTCATGCATGCAAGAACGGTCGATTTGATAGGACTTTAATCATTCACAATTTTATTTGACCTCTTTACATATTTTTTAAAACTGCGAGAGCATCCGAGAAGAGATGAAAGTATCTCTTGATCAGTGAATCAAACCAAAAATATCACATGATGATTAACACTTGTGGCACATGTAACATGGTGAAATTGAGTGATTTGGAAAGCTCATGGCGATGAGTGTCATAAAATGCTCGTAAATCTTGCCCAAACTGCAAAGTCTTCTTGAAAGGATTATACCACGGGTGTATACGGCCGTGGATCATACGTATTACGTATAGCCACAAATGATATTCAACAATCTCCGGACGGAGCTTCAGAATGGGACGAATCATCTAAGAGCATGTCAAAGTGAATCTAGGCTTTCGAGGAAGTTATCAGTGTTTGGGAAAAAATGACGAATAAACAATATTTGCAGCCCGAGTAAAATTATGGCAAGTAACGCCGATTCGAAAAGACTTCGGGAATCGGCGTTACTCTCCAGATCCGCGATACCTTTATAACCCATCGAGTAATTTGGAAAGCCGATCGCGTCGGTAAGTATGCAATGGGGATAGGACTCCGAAATGCCCTCAAATGACTCTTCTCAACTTTTCAATTATTGTGTTGGTAGTGAACTCTGTTAGAAAGTGAAGTGTAATGTGAATCGAAATCTTTGGGCTCAGTCGCTGATGAATGTAATCAGATAATCTTTAATCATTTCGAATGTGCACACACGCAGAGCAGAGTGACAGAGGCATGTTATGCATAAACTGTGGTGGTAAAGATCTCCACATCGTAATATTTTTGAAGAGTAAATGCTCAAATGGACGCTATTAGCATGAATAATCCGTGAACTTAAGAGTTCTGGAAAGATGTGCATAACCGTTTATTATTCATGACGACAATTGCTCGAATGTAACAATTTTAACCCAAAGTATATAATGGATCTTGTTCAGATTAACAAGGATACAAGTCGATAAGAGGCAGACTTCTCTGCAGCTTATTACGTTAGGGAATTTTCGTCAAACCCGCTCAAACTTCATCACTAGAATACATGTAAGTGATTTGATTCCGGTTTACTTATGAAAATATGTTGCTACCCAAAAAGCTTGACAGTTGATATTCTCAACTATATTAACCCTTTATAATGTGTTATAGCCAAATATTATATTTTTTTTTATTTATTTTCTTTAAGCCAAATATTATGTCGAATCTTTTTCCATCATCATCAAGTGATGATTTGATACTAGTTCCTTTCATAATGGAGATGATTCGCATAAAAGATGATGAAGCAATGAAACTTATTTTATTGCTTTAACACAAATCTGGTTATATTTTCTACTTTTAAGGTCAACAAGATTTAAAATTTTCAACTTTTCGTCAACAGAACTCTATGTGTAAAGTGCATCTAAAAAAAAATAGGGACGCTGTGAATCTTCTCAAGGTCCAAGAGCTGCTCGAAAAGGGAAATTTCCATCGATTTTATTACGTCCGACATACTCATCAAGGTTGTCTTTTGAAGATTTAAACGAAGACTAGGATACAATGTTGTGGATAACTTTTGCACTCGGCATCATCCTATGCGTTACGTCAACAGAAATCAGGGAAAATCGAATCAGATCTGTGACAAAAAAGCTAAATGTCGATCTTGCATCGGACTTGTCTGGAGTTGCATTGCAAAATACATCATTTTGGCATGTCTCTTGCTCAGGTAAAAACGAGACCAATGTGATTTGCACTCTCCAATTACGAATTCAGACATTCAGTTTAACCAGCTATTCGGCAACCTGCACGGTTTCGGTCAGTCATGTGCAACCAGGCACAAGAGTGATTGTGAATAAATTCATTCCATTCACAGACAATCAGTTGATTTTGGGTCTAGGAGAATTTGGTCCATCCTATCGGACAACGAACGTTCTGAAATTTGTCATCGTCAACATGAAGAATTGTTCAACAGCAACGAGTGTCATTCATCTGGATAAGGCTAATAACTTGTGCGATTTTTGTGAGAACGTGGTTGTGCTGACTCGGGAGAACGAGTTCGAGGTATCTTACCTGAATACAACATACTGCAAATACAGATGCGAGGAGATTTTTGATAGCCTCGGCAACAGACTCAAAGGTCCTATCGACTTGAACTTCAACGAAATGGCACCTGCGGAGTACATAGAGCAATGGCCGGTTACGTACAATAATTTCACTTGCTTTAATGTGAAGCCACAAGAACGTATGAACAGCGCATTGATTTTTAAAAAAAGAGCAAATCAGCTCCGTGAAAATATCAGAACGTCAAAATTTGCTGGAATTTCGACGGCTAATGGTAATGTTACCATCTGCCACCGTTTGGAGCACAACTCGACAAGCTTGCATTGCACTCGAAATGACTTCCAATTCTGGATTGAGTTCGATTTTCACCGCCAACCCATATACAGTTTTGTGATACGTAATTTACCTGGCGGAGAACTTCTCGTCTTGACTATCGAAGAATCTGTTTTCGTGTATCTCAATAAATTCGATGAAGGAGGCAGGATTGTGGGTACGATCAAGGTGACAAAATTAAGCTGCCACGATACGCGGGACCTGCTCGTGCATTTATTTGAAAAGAACCAAAAAGATGGAAGATATTACTGTGTATCTATGGTTTATGGGATGAATTACTTGAATTTTAAGGCAGAATGTTATCCAGAGGACATCTTTTGCCCTGCACCTGCAGATTGTTAGCCAATAAGCTCACAATTTTGCCTGAATATTCTTTTCTCATACTACAAGATACATTATTGATCATGGATTCATTCAATACCATACTTCGCGAGCCTTCGGAGGACAAATTTCCTCGTCCAAATAGTGAATCTCTACAGGAATCCCTCGACATCCGCGGTTAATGCGTTCTGGAAAAGTACCGCGAATGTTGAAGCCGATTAATTTCGTTAGAATAAGGAGGTTCCGTTATGGATGGTTATGAAAAGTCCAAATTTAAAAACATTTATCGCTTTTATCTCATGATCTTCTCCGTTGTAACTGAAACTAGACGGTCAAAAGTATTTGTTCGGCTTGGTTCTCACAATGTTTCTAGTTCACATTAGATTTTGGAGCAATCGGATATGAGTGATTCCGCGGAAAGTGGGATTTTTTGAGGCCAAAAATGTCCACGGGTGTGATATGGGTCAGAAAATTATTTCAGCCCCAAATAAGTTTTGGGTGGTTAATGAAGTTAATTTTCGCATGTTTGGGCGTCAGAGACAAGTATCCAGAGTTACGTAGCTTTAGATGAATCTCAGGTAAAACTACGGCATGTTTTAAGGGGCCGAGAAGGGGTTGGAATGGACAGGGGCGGAATTGACATTCCGCCATAAAAATGCTCTCACTACTCGGGGACAAGTCGTGGACACTTTTCCGCCCATATTTCATCTAATGCCACCAAATACTACGAAAAAATGCGTTTAACTAAGCGGACTGTATTACTATTTATGGTAGCGGCACACCGGGGAGACGGAATGGACCGAAAATTTTGTACGCGATTTCAAAAACACATTCTAACTGCCTACTACTGCACAAATTCGATTTTAAAGCCGCTGTATCGCATTTTTTCAAGTCTCTGGGACGTTTGGATCATACCTCGGCCAGTACAAAAGGCCATATAGACGATCGGGGCATGTGCCGCTATTATTGGTGCTGTACCATCAGTTTTGGTGCAAATCCCTGAACAAAATGTCGTCTGCCCGTGCGAAAGCTAAATTTTAATATTTCACTCCAAAGTATAGAAATCGAAATAATGATTGGGCATAGGGCTTAGCGACTTTGCGTAGGCGTAGTACTGGTTTCTATAGCGATGATTGCGTTCTGGACAGGGGGCGGAATTGACAGTTTGACCCCCAATTCTCTAATATGAAAAACGGAGGCTTCAAAAATCACTCAAAAAACGACTACAAATTCGGTTACCAATACAATTCATCCTGGAAAATTTTAATCGCAACGATTAAGAGTCCCGGAGGCTTGTGCGAACCTCGGACGCAAGAAAGCCGACTTTCTGCGGAATCACTCATATCTAGCCTCAAGTAGAGGCTTCCCATCACCATTGTGCCCATCAATGAAGGAGCTTTATCAGTGTTTTTTGCAATTGATGGAATGTTGACGACTAAAATGAGTTTAGTTTGAATTTTTACACTTATTCTGTTCCATCATCCGTCATGCTTTTGAAGGTTTCAAATCAGCTCAATTTTCTCCAACATGGACACGACCCTCCAATCTAACCATAGCTCTAACCCCTCGTATTGGGTTGCCCTTGTAGATAAGGTTGCGCGAGTTTAGGCGCGAATCGCGAAAAATACGGCGTCGCGGAGGGTACTGGGATACATTGAGAGCATAGGGATCACCGCTCATACTTGTCTATTCATGAGCTCACTAACGGATTGGGTATATCTACTGGTACCTTAGTCGATCTTGAAATGATTAATGATGTAATTTGGCAAATCAAATTTCCGTGAGGAATCTTATTTAAAAAGAATCGAGACGGCTCCAGTATAGCCTAATGCTATGATTGCATATACCATTTTCGACGCCATGTTTTCTTCGAGTTGCGCCTGAACAAACGCAACCCTGACTGGGGGAAGGGAGGGGGCACCAAATATCTTTTCAATGACTAGCTCCTCAAGAATCCCCGTTTTTCGTCTGAGCTACATGATCGATTTCTGTTATTTCTTCCAGTTTCATCGTAGTAATCCGTGATTTAATGTTTTTCCGTCAAACCAACTCGTTCTCGGGGTGGAAAAATGTTGAGTGCGCGATGAACTCATTCAAAACTCATTTGAAGTACTTCGCAAAACTACGAATTCTCAAGTCTTCTTTCCGCGGATGTCAAGGAAGGGTATCAATCCCCAATCCGCGAATTTGCGAAACCGCGGCTCGGAGTTCAACAAATTTCGGAGTTGTGAACACGAAAAATCGGAGAGAATGCCCTCTATTAATAAAAAAGCTAGACCAGAAAGGCCGCAGAAATTAACTTTGCCAAAATGCATAATTTTGGCCTTATTATGCGTCTGCCTGACAATACCGGGACTTTTACCACTGAACGGGTCTCTTGCTGAAGTGAAATTGATAGAGATACTCCACATAGAATGAGTTGGGCAATGTAGATGAGAGTTTGCAAAATACATAAATCTGACTGACTGTGAAGATTACTATCGGCTCTTTGACTCATCAAATTTGTAAACATCGCAGGTTTGTATACCTCACAAATACTGAAAAAATCCTCTAAATAAAACTCTTGTATTTTCACCTCTTATAGTGAATGGTCTATCATC
This sequence comes from Eretmocerus eremicus, assembly GCA_030522705.1. Taxonomy (NCBI): domain Eukaryota; kingdom Metazoa; phylum Arthropoda; class Insecta; order Hymenoptera; family Aphelinidae; genus Eretmocerus; species Eretmocerus eremicus. Next base: position 17,265 of record JAPYYZ010001310.1, read on the forward strand.
CTCACATCATTGAAAGAATTCTCTCACGAGCGCACAAAAATTGATTTCTGTTGCACTAAATAGACCCCAAAGCAGATGGTATGCGGCTTCGCAATGACGATGAGCCTCTCTGAGCCTCTCTAGCGAGTAAGATGGAACAATCCAAGTCTTAAAAAAGTGCACAATCACAGAGTGTCTGGATTCGTTCGCGCCACGAATTTCGCAGCCAGTATTACGCCCTCTCCTTGACGTTATCGCGCTCTGACGTCAGACAGTAGGAAAGGAGAAAAAGCAAGAGGGCTCTATGGGAGCATTAATCGTCCAAGCCCTGCGGATGCTCAGTTGTACCTCCGCGGAAAATCCTCTCTTTCTCTCCTCTGCAATGACTCAGGCTTACGAGGATGATATATTACTCGCGATATTTTTTTTCACATTTTGTGAAAATTCTTGCTTTTGTTCCACTTGCATCAAAGCTCTTTTCATGCCCTTTTTGTCCACGTGTTGGTGCTTTCCTGCATCACGCAGATAATTGCCTTTACTAAATTTACCGTTGAACTACCAGAGTTTCTCTATTTAATGTGATTTTTGGAACTAACTACTCTATTGTATCGGTAACGAATTAAGTGTGGTGAATTGTTCTCCCTGATTTCGAATCTCTAACATGATGCTAGACTAATGAATCATTCATTTGGTGAATGTGCAAGTGAATGAGACTCGGAATGAGATGAACTTGACGAAGATCTGATCTCTCGTTTGAAAATAAATTTGGTTGTGTGGAAGGGTAAAAAAGAAGAACTTGACACAAGCCCTGCCAAGAGGATCATTCAATCGAAGTCATGATCACTGAACACATGTGATACTACCCGAATACATTCAAATCACATTTAGATACGGTGACAGACCAAACCATTCAACGCAGTCATGTGCAATTCCCGTAGTAATAATTCAAACTCCGTGAAAGAGATGAAAATTCCTCATCGGGATACTACCGTGGAAAATCTCAATTCACGGTTACGATTGGGTGAGTGATCACTTAAAAATATTATTTGTTCTTTCAAAAAGAAGTCATAAAAAAATTGAAAGTACGCGTATTGCGCGTGAATCTTTGTATCCAATTGAATTTTATCCTCCTTATATATACCCTCTACATATCTCCTTCATCCCATCTTTTGAGCTACCAAAAATTAACGAGATCACAAACCTTGTGACCCAAAAATTGAAACAAAAGTTACTATAAAGATTGACTATAGAAGGCATTCATTACGTGGGAAAAATTGTCCAGATGACAGGCGACATCGACGATATAATATAACACTCTCGCGTCACTTTAACAATCTGGCTCTGGAAGAGGGGCAAGGCTTTTGTGTTTCATATCCACCATTTTAAAATGAACTACGCGATAGCGAGGTAGCCAATTGCACTTTGTTGCGATTTGGAAGTCTCGCATAGTTAGGCCGTTGAAAGGCAAAGATTAGAAAATCGCGTGACTCCGATTCGACGTCGTAAAGATTTCATCGCAACCTCCGAACTAATTTCGCCAATCCACGTGACCACTGGTAGAAATTCTCACAGAAACCCAATTTGCTTTTATGCATTGAATCAGCTTCCTCGTGGAATTATCCGCCTCGTTCGTAGCTCTCATTTTCATTCTGCTCGTGAGCACAGTCTTTCATCTTACTTCGTAATAGCTGTATACAAATGTGAATTATAGATCGCTAAAACTTATTTATCCGCGAGTGACCAGCGAAATCCCACCAAAAGGTCCTCCCTTCTAGCTGAAATCTCAGAAATGCCATTTCCTTTCCTCGGTCGTCCAATTTTAAAGACATCAACCTACTAAACCGGAGTCAATCCCGAGAAAACAACTCAATCCATTTACCCGTCAGAATTTCACAAATCCCATTCGCAAAGAAAGCCTGAATCATCAAAACACAGTACGAAGATCCTCTTTCGCCCAGAACCGACCCTATCTCTCATTGAGCATCTCAAATCCTCGAATAGCCCATATCCTGAAGGAGTAAGCCTTTGCTACATCATCCATCACGGTCATCGTTCATCCTACACATTGCCGCATCCAACCGCGTAACCGGCCAAAGAGTCGGCGATAAAGGAAAGAGGATCCCGCGGTGCAAGACCACGTAGGTGTACAAACAGTCGATGAGCGATAAGCGCAAGTCGCCCATCGCTCATGGGCCCCGCCGTGCTCTATCTCTCTCGGCTTTCTCGCACCGTGAGATAACTTTTCCTCGGCATATACGCGTAACTCAGAGTTTCGCGTATACATATAGGTGCATCCGAGCAATATGTGGGTCGTCGAGGTCCGATAAGCGCGATTTATGCGCGACAATAACGCGTTCGACTCTGTACCGGAGGCCCTAATATAAACGTTGGCAGCTGCGATTTCTTGGACCGCCCGTGACGCGCGAAATTTTCTCATTTCCCGATCTCGGCTCGCGTCAGACGGCTCACTCGCGTATTTCTCTTTCGGCCGGCGGTGAGAGCAGAATTTTTCAATTTCACGGACGTATTCGCGGGCGTCGAAGCTCGCCGAGGAGGATCCTTTACAAATGAGGGAAGGAGATGTGGGCTGAGATTGAGGGGGCGGTGGATTATTCTGAGAAGTTCTCGGAGCTCGTTTCGCGTTTGTGCGAGGATGGAGAGCCCGTATATAGAATATATACTGAACGTGCGTTTCGTTCGTTGATTTTTCTTGAGGACTACGATGCGCATCGCTGAAGTAATGAGATGATCAATTATCAGAACACCAATGGAGCTTTGATGGCTGATTCCTGCGGCCAGTGGAGAGAAAAAATTGAATTAGCTCATGAACCTCATAAGCAGTAACAAGTTCATCAATCGAATCAAAAATTCTTTTGACAAATGATCGGATGAGCGGTAAAAATCAAGGGAAGAATGCCAAGCTACGTCAGAAGCGATATTGACATTTTCCCAAATAGCATGAATAATCCTTCGTTATATTCACTTTTGTAACATTACGAGCGAAATAGACTTTTGTGCAATTTGATTGAGTGGATTAATTTCCAATCCAAAACACCAAGAACTTGACGTCCAGACCAAAACTTCCAATAGTCAAAAATTCAATTTGTCAATACAAAAATGCCATTTTCATTCTCGAAAAACCGAAGAGTGGGGCAACTTGGGCTACAAATGCAAAAATAACTTCAAAAAGCTGTAGAAATCCCTTTACTTAATTGTTTTGAGCTTGAATGGGCTCAATCGTGTCAACGTTTACTGTGTTTGATTTTCATAGAATTATGGGATGGATCCTTCGACTCTGCAGAACTTACAATTTCGCTGATTATCATCTCAACTGGGCTCTATTGAGTGCACAGAGTGTCAAATTTACATTTCAGATTCATTTCAATAGGACCGATTCATACCCAACTTCTCGAATCTAATATGATGAGAAAGTACCCTCCTCGACTCGGATCTCAACAGTTCACTAATTTTGATCAGAGAAATTTATCATTGGCTGCGGGAGCTATCCTCTCTAAAGAATTTGTCACAGTAACAAGCAGCAGTTAAGTCCAAGGTTTCAAGAGGGCCACAGCAACGTTGAGTGCATACGTTGATAGAATCTTCTTTGAAGGATGAAATAGCTATTTACAGCGAAAAACGAGTTATTATCCATTCCAACATAAGCTGTAATGTCATCAGAATCGAAAAGATTCGTGGAATAAATGTTTTCTATTGATTGAAACACTTGTTCGGGTATCACATTTTGCTTAATAGATTCTTCTAAAGACTAGTCTTAGACTCTTTCTATTCAGTTTCGACTGAGCCAAAATTTATTATGTACCCGACAATCCACAGAGAATGATTTACTGAAGCCTCGCAGATGAAGGTTGGGTCAGAATTCGTTGGAATAAACGAAACGGCCCAAGTTATCCCACTCTTTAAGGTCACTTGGACCACTCTTGTTTTAACCCACCCTGGAGGTAAAGCTTCCAAAGAAAATGCTCCAGATGGATTGCATACCCAGGTGAAAAACAAATGACTTGTGAATGACTTGTGTATAGCTTGTGAATAGCTTGTTTTTAGACAGAAATGGGCAGTGCTTGGCAAGTCATTGA
>JAPYYZ010001311.1:0-15699 GCA_030522705.1 Eretmocerus eremicus
TTCAAGCAGCGATATCCATTTTGAATCATCGAAAAAGATCAATCCGCCTCTGAGATAATAGCTAAACGTACAAAAATTACCGGAATTTCCCGTAGTGCGCCGGTGCCCACTAGCCGTGTGAAAGGTATCGGGATGTGAAAATTGGGGAGGGTTCTTTCACGCGCCGAATTCGCGTCCCTATTCCGTCAACACAAATTTCGTATCGAGGCCTTCAAGAGTAATTCATGACCTAATTCGTGGATTTTGCCAGAACGTTGAGACAACGAATTATGAGTCTTTTGAGCTCTCTTTGATGTTAGAGCCACGAATTTTCGGAAGTGTTTCGAGGTTAGAGTCGAGACCTTGCGCTAGTACGGTGGCCTATGAGCCATAACATGGGAATATCCGTTGAACGAAGCACCTTTCTGGATAAATGGGCGCAAGCCTCGAGATATCTTAACCCATGGGTCCATTATTGCCCAACAACCCACCCTTCTTATCTTCAAATGCGCTCCCTCCCTTCCACATATATAGATGAGTGAATCCAGTGAAAATCGTGCGAAGTCTGCGCGGCACCCCGCGCATTTTTTGCCGGTTCTTCGCATGAGAGCAGGTACCAAAAGAAGCACTCTCCTTGAGTTCCAGCTCAAAAGAGAATTTGGAGTAGCCGTGGGAATTTTGGGAAGTCTCAAAAAAAGGCTTCTCGGACCCTTCTTCCAAAAATCGCCAAATTGGCTGGGAACATCCTAGAGGGATGACAAACACGCTTTCTCCTCATCATCACGTCAACTTTGGGAAGAAATTGGGCCCCAGCACAGAAGTTTAGTCCTCTCATCTGGCGGCTAGGACCGCGGAACGATTTTTTCACGATTCTCCACCTGTCTCAGAATGGCTGCCATTTTGGGCCATCTCAATATTCTTCAATTGAATCTTCCGGTTCGAATCCGCTCAGAGGCTCCAAAGTTATGACCATTTCGAGGAGTGCATTTTTTTAAGATTTCAATATTGACTGGCCTTCAACAAGGATCTCCATGAAAGAATCCGCCCCAAACTCGGTGGAATTAGTCTCTGAGATATCTCCTCACTTATAGGAAAGTTTTTTGGCATTCTTTGACCCCTAGGACTAGCTATGAGTTTCAGAACTACCCGAATTCTCATAGTTTTTGTGCCGTTTCCAAAGCAAATCTGGATTCAATAGTCGGACTCTCCTGCGCATGTGCGCAGAAAATACTATCCCACGATGCACAGCGCGATCACCTCCAGAATCTCCACACCTAGATGTCGATTGATTCAGTAGAGTCGGAGATAGAGTCATTTCCCAATGGAAGAAAGTCGAAGGTACCAAATCCGTGAGCCTGGGGTTACCTCGAAGACCCTTCCGAGCTTCAAACGTGTCTATCTCCGGTTGTACTCCATCAATCGACATCCGGGAGGTCGCATTTTGAAGATCATCAATTGTACTTCTCTTTCGTGCATATGGAGTGGGAGCAGGGAGGAATTTGGTTGCCGAACAATTAGCATGTTCATCATGTCCACCTAGCGAGCCAGATGGTCATGAATTTCGTGCCGCTGTGACGGGTTCTACTGTTTGAGACCGTCTATCCTCTGCAACAGAATGGTAGAAGATGTGCAGCCATTTTACCGCCGGAGATAGCTAATCACTGTCTTCAACCTACCCACCTCGGGATCGCTCGCGCATTACTTCAGGATGGGAGGGGCGTCCCGTGCTGAAAAGCGTCGCTCTTCGTTGTGTCAGCTCTTCTCCATCCTCTCTTTGCTGTTCGATGATAGTCACTCTCCACGTCGTCGGTGTTCGCTATGCAGCACCTCTTGCGTGGCACTGCCATGACCGGTTGCGCTCTCCTTTTCGGGTGATCACCATCTTGATAAGGTCGGCAATCTTGCCCCAAGTCTCTTTACTACGGATTATGGTTGGCACGAGGTTCTCAGGTGTCAGCTGGACCCCAATTAAATCCGTGAGCTCCGCTCTTTCTCTATCTTTGTCTCCTCCCACTGGAAGAGTGCGTGCTCCGCGTCGTCCCAGTCGGCTCCATACATCTGGCAGACCGGAGTTTCTCTATTCTGGAACCACTCCAGGTACTCCCCGAAGCAGCCATGCCCGCTCGTCGCCTACGTCAGCCAGTAGTCCGATTCTCCATGGAGCTGATCGATCCTTCTGGCTATATTGGGGATCAGTCGGCTCAACCAGCGACCCTTGATTGACCTGCTCTACTCCTTCTGCCACTCTTCCACTGTCTCCGCCCGTTCAACCTCTCGGATGAGGGCCTTTCGGATCGGATTCAGCTCTATACCGTCGCTCTTGCGAGCCTCTTGCCTGTCCCATATTCGCCCTCTTTCAGCGAATAGCAGGCGAATGGGTAGGGCACCTGCCAGTACACACGCTGCATCATAGGACACGGTGCAGTAGGCGCTGATCGTCCGGAGCGCGAGGCGACGCTGGACTGGGCCTAGTTTTCCATCGATCACGGCGCTTAGATCAGATTTCATAGATCATCGCTGGCGATTCGACCCCAGATGGCCGCACCGTAGAGCATGATGGAGTAGCTCACGGTGCTGAGTAGAGCTCTTCTGTTTGGCTTGGGCCCTCCAATCTTCGGCATGAGCCGCTGAAGAGCACTGCCTTCTCTTTCTGCTTTAAGCGTAGCCTCCCTAAGCTGGGCTTTGTAGCTCCACTTATCGTCGAACCACACCCCAAGGTACTTGATTCCCCTCTTCAGAGGGATCTCGTGACCGTTGATGGTCAACACGGGCATCTGGAAGCTTCTTCTCTTCGTAACTAACATCCTTTTGCATTTTTGTTTGGCCAGCTCGAGGTGGTTATCGGGGAACCACTGGCCAACGCGGTAGAGTGCCTCGTTGCCAATACACTTGACTTCCCAGGCGGTTCTGGCGACAGCAAGTAATGCTGCGTCGTCCGCAAACCCAACCAGTCCCGCCCCGTCCGGGAGGTTCAGAGCAAGGGAGCCGTCGTATTGTGTGTTCCATTCAAATGGTCCAGAGACAGAGCCTTGGGCTATGCCCGCGGACAGCTCCAGCTCGATGAGTCCTTCGTTGGTATCGCAGATGAGCACACGATCTCGCAGTCCATCGCTGACGACCGCCAGCAAGTAGGGTGGTACTATTCCGTCCAGGGACTTGTAGATAAGCTCCTAGCTCGCCGTCTCGAACGCGTTTTCCACGTCCAGCGCGATGATGGCGCAAAATCCTCCTCCTGGTTGGGGTATCATCCTTATTGCAGATTGCACTCGATCTCGCACGCATTCGATCGCGTGAAGTGTGCTGGGCCCCCTTTGGAAGCCAAACTGCATCAAAGACATCCCACCGCTGCGTTTGTACTCCTCCTCTAGTCGATTGAAGATCATGCGGTCATACATCTTCTCCAGGTTGTCCAGCATGTTGAGTGGCCGGTTCGATGACGGCTCTTTCGGATCGCCACTCTTTCCTTTCAATATGACCACCAGTTTCTGGAGTTTCCACGTTCTCGGGAAGACTCCTGCAAGCAGGCATTGGTTGAACACCTTCAGCAGGAAGCCAGGCCGCACCCTGGTCACAATCTTCAAGGCCTTGTTGGGGATCCCTTCAAGTCCCGGGACCTTGCCATTTGCGAGTCTTTTCGCAGCTAGCCTGAGCTCGCCCTCGTTGAAAAGAGGTACGGCTTCGGAAACTCTACTGGATGAAGTGAGCCTGGGCTCTCCTTCTGGATAGAGAGCTCTAGCTATCGTCAGCACTGTCGCCTTGTCCGTTGGGGCAGATTTCCCCCTTTGTGAGCGTAGTTTGTTCATAACGACCCTGTACGGTGTACCCCAAGGGTCACTGTTGGCCATGTTTCACAGGTAATCCCAACATTTCTGCTTGCTCTTGCGGATGGCGTTCCGGAGCAGTTTCTCCACAGCTTTGTGAATTTTCCTGCCGGCCTCCGCTGACGAGAGTTCCCGTTTCCGTGCCCTTTTTGCTTGTCTCCTCTTGACGTTGGCGTTGCGCTGGAGACTTGCTATCTCCTCGCTCCACCAGTAGACCTGCTCCCTCTGGAAGCGCGGTTGCTTCCTCCTAAGCATGGCGGCATCACAGGCTCGTGTGATGACTCTAGTGACGCTGTCCACAGCGTCGTCAGGTGAGAGTCCATCTTCAAAGTCAAATGCCTCTGAAATCACGGTCTCAAACCGCTCTTCATCAAGTTTGCGAACTTGCCATCCCACCATAGACCGGGCGTCCCTATCTCTTCTCCGCCCGTCTATCCTGGAATGAATGTGCTGGTGGTCACTCAGTCTTTCTGAGTCAAGAACCCCCCACGCCGTAACTCGTCGGACAAGCTCTGAACTGACGAAGGTCAGGTCTAGCACAGACGAAGATGAAGTTGCCTCCCGGTGCCATGTCGCTTGTCCCACTCGGTTGAGCAGAACCATGTCGAGCTGAGCCATGGTCACCTTTACTGCGATGCCACGCTCATCCTCGGTTCCTCCGCTCCAGGTCGGTGACTTGGCATCGAAGTCTCCGGCCACCACCACAAGCCCCTTCCACTGCTTCAGGCTATTCTTGAGCTCTTTCAGCTCGCTTCGGAAGTCATTCATCGAAGCGTTGGGTGAGTAGTAACAATTATACACCGCAACATCGCCGATAACTCTGCGAGCGTAGCCGTTACCCCTCGTTGGTCTCTCGGTGTCGGTGTGCGAGGCGTTCCAGATTTGGACGGCCACCCCACTCCGCAGGTCTTGTATCGTCCTGGCACTCTCCCGCCTCAGATTCTGCTCCGAGACGATGAGGACGTCGACCCCTAGTCTCGCAGCTTCCGCCTCGAGAAGATCATGGGCGCTGTCACTCCTCCATAGGTTTGCTCACAGTATCTAAGCCATCTCCCCGTTTGTTCTGCCCTTGCTCGCTCGCTGCCTTTGCATGCTGATAGGCCCTGCAGCACAACATTCCGGACCTATGATTGTAGTCTTCCTCTCAGGCTTCGCAGCTTAGGCATTCAGACTCGTTTACTGTGCAATGAAGGGCTATATGCCCTTCATTTCCGCAGTTGAAGCAGCGCTTCGACCGACGCTCTAGTGGCGTATCACATTCGACTGACAGGTGCCCGTACTGCCGGCAGTTGGAACATCTTGGTACCCTACCCTTCTTGCGGATCCTGGCAATGACGGAGTCCACCCAGATCTATCCCTTGTCGAGTAGGGCTTTTGCTAGGCTTGCAAGAACCGTGATTTCAATAACCTAGGTCCCCCTATTGCCTGGCCGGATTCTCCTCGGAGTGACGCGATCAGTGTGTTCCTGTCCAAGCTCAGCCACAATCGCGTCCTTAACCTCCTGTAGCGAGGTGATCTTGTCGATGTCAAGCACTTCCCTCGTGACCGTTGGTGTGAGGCGTCTTACTCTTTCGGAATCTGGGACGAAGCTCTCCATGGCTTCTTCGACCGGATCCGCTTTGACCCCCGTGTGCAATGCTATAAGCAGATGTCCGTCCATTGTCTATTGGAGTCTCGTGACTTTAGGAGCAACTTCCTCAGCCATTTCCCCCCCGTTCCACCTTCCCAAGCATGTCTACATAGGAATGGTCGTTCTGAGCCACTTCGATCAACACAGCTTCCGGTCTTACTTGTTGCTTGTTCTCGTGGCTGTTTTTCTTCGTCTCCTTCTTCTTCTAACTCTTCTTCTATCCCTCTTGCGTGCTCTGGCCTCGGGGTGTATCGTTTTTCCAGGGCTTCCTGCATCATCAAGCCGTCTCCCACTCGAAGTCATCGTCTCCGAGTTGACTGCTGCCGGTGTGGAAGGAGGCTGGCGTGGATGTACTTGATCTTGGTGATCCGGGTCTTTGGCCTCCGAACTTGAGTTGCAGCGGTCTCAGCCACACATCCTTCACCTTTCTCCTTTTCTGTTCCTCCTCGCCACTAGGGAGGCTGCAACGGCCTCTTTTTCCTTGACTCCTGGGTCCGGACCTCTGAATTGTCAGGGTGAGTCTCGGCGCAGCTGGAGAGAACGTCGCCGCCGAGACCTTTTTGTGATTTAGAGCCGGGCTGAGTTTATCCTTGACCTCTTCCGCCTTCTTTCCAACCTCGCCCAGCTCTCGGCGCGAGTTCACTACCTTCTTCACGAGCTTCTTCGTTGTTTTCTTGGCAGTCTTGGTGATGCTGTCAAGTAGCTCGAGCTTCCTCCCAAGAATTTCCTCTTCTCTCGACGGGCCCTCGTTATACTTGACCCATCTCATTTTGAGGTCGGCAGCCCCGACCTTGTCGACCCTGGTTGCACTGATAGGTGCAACTTGACTCAACTGCTGTGAGCCACTCGCTCTTACATGGACCGGAGTCTTCCGAATTCGTATTTATGTCTGCCATTCCTAATTCTTTGAACTCCGCCTAACTCATGTGTATTTCCTAGTGTTGGGAATCACATCTACTCGCCCTATCAGCACCGGTTCTCTGCCCCTGAATCCTCCCCCTTGCCGACGGAGCCTACAGTCCGGTGGCCTAAGCGTGGTGCCCCCTGGTCACCAACCGGCAACGCTATAGTAGCCGGATTTAGGGAATCCCCCCCCCTCCCCCCCACCGTTGTGCGGGACGAGCCTTCAGTCGTGGTTAGCGAGAGTCCAACCTCCCCCAACTACCGGCGGCCCAGGAGCGAGTCTGGTTTCAACTTGGTACCCTCCGGAGTGGGCTCGGACACAGCAAACGGGAGGATTCACTACCAGAGGCCATTGTACCGGCAGCGCGAGGAGTGCGCAGTGTGTGGTGTCAGTGTGCTTCGCAGCGATTGTATCCTCGACATGTTCTCTCGGGTTCGACTCGCCATGTGGCCGAATAGAGACATCGTGGGGAAGATTCCCTTTGGTGTCGCTTCGTGTCATTACCTCAGTGGACGAAAGCCCCCGCGAGAAGGCTGCCACGTCTCATACTTGTGGTTGTCACTCTCTGCACATATGAGTGGTGGAGGGACCCATTGCTGGGTCACCGCGTTCCACCTCACCTCCGGTGGAGTCAGTCCAGGATAATAATTCGTACGTTACTTTCGCTGCAGTGTGTTGTTTCGTGTCTTTGTTGGTGTCCTCCTTGATATCAAGCTCTCTCACCCGACCGTTTGTTCCGGGGAACAAGATCGATCTCCGTCAAGGTCATGCACACCTAGAGAGGGCATTGATTGTACTATCAATGTCATTCTGTTCGATAGTACAGAGGTCAAAAATACACGTGGATGCGCAGGTAACACACGATTCATGGATCAGAGTAGCGATCAGTTGAACTATCATTGGGCAAATATGAGATTCCTGGACATTGACGCAAACTTTGCATTCCAAAACGAATTGCAATCGATAACTGGCTCAATTCAGGTCAGAATTCATCTTCGTAAGATTCTATCAATGGTATAGAAGCGGAGATACAGCCAAACCAAGGTAAAAAAAATTCCAGTATTTGAAACATTTCAGCCCCGAATGGTTCAACGACTCTCCCAAATCTCAAACGCATATATCTCTGGGACTACTCTATTTTTCCACCTCTACAAAGTTAGTCAGAAGGCGATAGTGCCAGATATCGATGTTATTAGTTTTGACACGCAAAATACACCCACTCTCAGACAACTCACATTTGACCACTAATAATTCAATTATCACCTATTCCAATTCGTGAAACGCGTGTTACCCACGCATGTGCGTCGATCTTAGACCTCTAAAACTATCCGGTAGAGTGACATTGATAATATAATACTATCAATGAGTTCCAAAATGCGACTTTCCGGATGTCGATTGATGGAGTACAATGGAGGATAGAGTCGTTTGGAGCTTGGAAGGATCTCTGAGGCGATCACGGGCGCACGGATCCGGTACCTAAAATTTTATTCCATCGTAGAATGACTATAACTCTGGCTCTACTGAACCGATTGGATACCTAGACTCGCGCATTTTGGAGGTCACCATGTTAGCCATCGTAGAAATATACTTTCAGAGTCGAGAAGATTTGCTCATGCGCAGAAGAGTCCGACAATTGAACCCAGATTGCCATGGAAACGGCACAAAAACTATGAGAATTCGGGTAATCCTGAAATTCATAGCTCGTCCCAGGGGTCAAAAAATGACTCAAAAACTTCTCTATGAGTGAGGGGATATTTCAGAGACTAATTCCACCAGGTTCGGTGCTGATCTCTTCATAGAGATTTTCGTACAAATAACTCTGAACTTCTGAGCCGATTCAAAGGTTCGAAAATGGGACATGTAGGTATCTCCAAGACAAAAAAACTAGCCTGGGTCGACTGGAAAATATCGGCATGGCTCAGAACGGCGGTCATTTCAAGAGAGGGTGAAAATCGTTCCACGGTTCCAGCCGCCAGATGAGCGGATTCAACTTTCCAGCTGGAATCTAATTTTTTCTGAAAGTTGACGCGATAACGAGAAAAATTCGGTCTTGTAAATCTCTCTAGGGTATTCCCAGCCAATTTGACGATTTTTTGGAGAACGGTCGAGAAAGCTCTTTTTTGAAACTTTATAAAATTCCCACGGCTACCCAAAATCATTTTTTGAGCTGGGAGTGCTACCTATTTCTATATAAAAAATCGGCGAAAAATTCGCGGGGATGCCGCGCAGACTCTGGACGATTCTCAGTGGATTGACTCATGTATATATATGTGAAGAATATCAATTGGAGAACAAGAGATCCAGAAAAATGAGTTCGAATAGAAAGTCCTTGGAGACAGAAATTGATAATCTACAATCTCGTTGAGTGGAATGGGATGATGAATCATCAATTTTCGAGAATACGAGGACAGTCTCCTCAGTCTCCGCTCTTCACGAGCCCAATGAGCTTCACGATGTGTTGCTCAAAGATTGACCGAGCAGTCTTGATCATAGCGACCCTCACTAGTCCATCTTCGCTAGGATATGTTTCAATCACACGACCAAGTGGCCACTTGGCTGGGGTATGGCAGTCATCACGAATCAAAACGAGGTCGCCAACTTTGAATGACTGACACTCTTCAGACCAACGGTTCCAACGATATTATCCAGTCAAGTATTGGTTCGAGAAGCGCTGCCCAAACTCTTCTGCCATTTGAGTAAACAAATTCCACCTTCGGCGACTGGGTATCTTTTCTCCCAAGGCAGAGGGCTCTGGAATTACATACGAAGGCCTTTGAACGAGTAAACGGCTGGATGTCAAGGCATGATAATCAGTCAGATCATCGCAAAGAGGACAAAGCGGTTGAGAATTGAAGCATGCTTCTACTTGACACCGGAGGCTGGTAAGCTCAGCAAACGTGAGAATGTGCTCTCCAATAATTACCCTCAGATGTCCTCTAGCCATTTTCACTGCTCCCTCCCAGATTCCTTCGCAATGAGGCACACCGGGTTGAATGAATTTCCATGCTGTCCTTTCACACTTGAGGATCCTGATGGCCTGGTGTACGGGTGTCGAAGCTTGGTCGAAGAGGCACCGCAATTTTGCTGCCACTCCGATGAAATTAGTCTCATTGTCGCCTCACATCGTGGCACAATCACCTCTCCTTGCTATAAACCGCTTGACGGCCGCATCGAATGCTTCAGAGATGTGGTTCTCAACGAACTCAAGGTGTACTGCTTTTGTTCTTTGTTTGGCCATTTACAATTCAGTGAAGTCTCTTGAGTTTACCTAAAGTGGCTTGCACTCCTGCGTGTAGTAGTCTCAACAGTATATTTCAATACAAGGTCGTAGAAGTTGGATTGCGTACACCGAGTGATATTTTCCGACCCGAACCGAAGGCGAGGGTCGAAATTATCACGAGGATGCAAAATTCAACATTTGCGGCCGTGTATCGTAAGATATTTCCCAACGATTCGTGAGTGAAAGTCACGAGTTCATGCATGAAGTGCACTTCGACGTACGAAGTGTCGAAAATGCATCTTTTTCACGATGATGACTGTGGAGAATCTTTGAGCTGGCACGACTGAAGGATGTCTCTCTTCGTAGTCCAGCAAAGAGTTGCGCAATCGTCCGCCAATCTTGACCGGTCCTCGATCTGGGAAGGGATCGAGTTTAGCGATATGTGAACTTTCCAAGGGTTTGCAATTCTTAAGATTTTCGATTCCCAGGAAGAAATGTGCTCACTGCAAGCGGTACATCCGAAGCAGTCTAACATTCTCTAGCTCTGGAGTCAAGGAGACGAGCATGACACCAAATTCACGATATAAAAATTCATACTCCAGCAATCGGATTCTTACTTAAAGTTTGGGACGAAGCCTGTAAGCAATTGTGAAAATAGATCTCATCCAAATAATAGTGACCTTGAGAATTTCATCTAGAGCTGAAACCCAGTCGATCGGGTGCCATTCTCTCCCTTCTTCGACAGAAATTGACTCTATTCAGCAGAGCGTTTGCATGTGAATTTGGACGCTCTCCTGGAGATTCAACTTCAATACTGGGAATATCGGTAGGCCATGGTTGGAATATACAAACGAGGCTCGGATTCCGGCTCACCCCCGAAAACCCAATACCAACAATGCTCCGCGACAAAGGAACGTGGGAAGACGTCACCCAATACATCAAGACGGCGATCACCCGCAAAAAAGAGAGGGAACGACACCTGCAACGCCAAACAAGAGGCGCAACGCAGTAGATGGCGGACTGCGAAAGAAGAAGAGAGAAGAGGACGGAGAGGAAGACCAGAAGAGAGTGAGCTGCGCCACCCATGAAGCGCGAGTAACGCCACCCATGCCTGAAGTCATGCACGCGCAGTTCCGGGCATGGATAGGTAAGTTGCTAGATTTCACCTCTGCCTCATCCTGTTAACGGGTACAAGGCCGAGGGGGGTTCGGACGGTGAAGGTCCCTGGGGATGACCAGGAGGTGATTCGAGCTCGACGTCGCACTATGAGTGATTTTGATTTTTTTTTCAATCCTAATATCTTGGAATAGAATCAATATTTTCGGATGATCCAGTATGGATAATGAAGCTTAGACTCTCTAGAATGAGGGGAAAATGTTGCCGCAGTATAATTTTGTTATTGAAAAATCCTAATTTCATCGGATAAACTATGAGATCATGCAAATGATGCTTGAACCGATGTTCAGAAGCATTGAGACCGATTAGATTTTGATTACTAGAAATACCCTCAATGCTTTGAAACTTAGTTCAAGAAACAGTGTGTAATTTTGTGGTCAAGCTAGACTCTTCGTAGACCCTGTGATGTAACGAAAACACAGTCTGTTGGATCTTGAGGGGGGGGGGGGCTCAGAGTCTGTAGTTTGTGTCATGTGTCGGAGGACATTGAATGTTTTAATGAAGGCACGATACGCTTCTTTGAACTGTGGATTTCCAGCGAATCTGTACTGACGAGCATAGAGGGATTTTTCTGCTACTAAACGCATTTTCTCCAGTTTGCTCACAAGATCAACAGTTGAATCCTCAGGGGGTAAACGCACAACGTACTTTTCATCCGGAGCTCGCGAATCGGTCTTAACAAAGTAGTCCTCCTCTTTTGATTCTTCCTCGTTTGAGGTTAAACGTTTTTTACTGGGAACTAATTCTTCCTGCCTCCAAAAATTCTGTAGCTGATCGTTCAGCTTCTCATCAGTGATGAGATGAGGAATTGGATGTTTATGATAAGTACTATGATCAACTGAAGTATCAACGGAAACTATCCAGCTGAGCGATGTTTCTTTTAGGAATAGGTTCAACTTCACCACTCTTGATAACAAAACCTAAAACTTTTTCTGCATGTATTGTTGCACCGAGCAACAAATCATTGATTCGTCAGATAGAGAAGCTTGATCTGCTAACTCTAGACCTGAGGTGTATTTCCAATCACCGACATTTGTACAAGCATTTGATCAGTAATTTGAAACAGAATTGACGACAAGAGCGCTAGCTTCATACGATGCATCGACTTCGGCTCAAGATTTGAATTCGAAACAAACAATACTTCTGCTTGATTGAGTCCTTGCACCGTTCACTACACCCACCGTTACCGGAACAGCGCGTCTTCTCAATTCCAACTCTTGACGCAAATACTCCGACATTAGTGATGATTGAGAACACGGATCGATAAACGTTCAAGCTGTTATCCAAGAGCCATCTGATGTCTGCACGAAAACTTGAGCAGTCGCTAAGAGAACGAGACTTTGGAGACCTGCTCTAATGCTTGAGCAATGACTCGTGATCTGAGAATTGTCGGTAGAAGGACGTCAGGTGTTGGGTGGTTTCGTGTAGTCTGATTTTTGTGTGCTTTTAAGTCATCCGGTAGTGGAGGATCTGCTACGTGAATGAAAGCACTATGCCTACCTTTACACTTCCCGCAATTGAGCTTGGAGCTGCAGTTTCTTGTTGGATGCTCACTAAAACATATATTGCAGAATTGATTTATATCAGCAATTCCTTTCCTTTTGTCAGATGTGAAAGTTTTGAAATTTTTACCCTAACTCGTGGAATGATCATCGTCACAGTAATGACCAGCTTCACCAAAGTTACTATTCGCTTGGGAATGCGGAACAGGAACTACTCTCCGGATTCTTGCTAATATTTGAACTAGATGGTGTCGTACTTTGTTTAATTGGCTCAACCGTAGCAATTTAACCTTCCACGAACTCTTTGAGCTTCGGAACTCTCAGAGGCTCACAAGTGTTACCGGGAACGCTCTTCCCAGTCTTTGTGTGTCGCCGCATTGAGACGGCCCATTGTTAGAATTACAATCAAATTATTGTTAAATTTTCCAACTAGATGCTTGATATTTCATAGAGCAGTAAACTGTCAAAAGTGACGAAAAATACGCGTCCCAATCCAGCAGCAAATTCATCTTTCATATTTCTCCTATTGAGAATATCAGAGACATAGCGATGCACAAGTTTTCAAGGATTGTTTTAGTAATCTGCAAGCTCTTTCCATGTAATCGGATGATTGTCAACAGTGAAACCTACATTAGAGAGCTCCTCCAATATGAGTAGTCATAAAATAATGATTGACGATCGGAGCATTATCGGAGTTTCTATGAACCATGGATCGGAATAGATCCCTAAATCGCGACCAATCCTGAGATTTACCCAAGATTGTGAGGATATCTATTTTGGGTATGGACCACGAGAATTGGTTGAAAGTGGGAGCGTTTGAGGGGGAGCAATGCAGCCACTTTTGTTATGCCCATCTGCTCCTCTCTGTACTCTGAGATTTTCCTCATACTCGTCTAATCATTCCATGAATCTACGGTTTCAAACGAAATATGAATCCTCAATCTGATCAGCAATTTTTGAATCAATATAGGTTTTCACTTACTCATGATTACTATTCACAAGCTTCACATGGTTTCAATTGAATTTTTTGAAGTGCTCATGAATGTTCTTGATGCGTGAAACTGCCTGAGACTTAATCTGATATTCCTGCTTCGCTTCGGAATTGGAAAAATTATTCGCAACCTTCTTGGGCAGGCTGAGCTGCTCTTCAACGATTCCCTTCATTTTGAGTCAAATTCACAGGAATTGGATTACAAAATCAAAATCCTTGGATCACGTATAAATCGAATAACATGGGCAGTGAGAATAGTCACTCAGACTTTCTAAAAAGCTGAGCAGGCTCATGACTGATAATTTATGATCATCAGCGAAAATTCTTATCTCGCCCCAACCATTTTCATAAGATACACTCTACGGATACCCCATAAGAAGTGAAAGTTGTATCTGTGCTAACACTTGTATAAATTGAGCTACTCAAAATCGTGGGCATTGAGAAGCGGACAATTGCGTAATCCATCGGATGGATATAGCACGGTCAGATTAGCAATAGAAAATTGCTTGTCTCTTGTACTTTGTGCTTGAAGAGACGAGATGCCAGCCGTTGCCGACCATACTGCCAGGTCGCACTCCACTTTGGTGCAGATGCCGCTGAAGATCTCTGCTCACTGCTCTCGTGCACTGTACTGCTGCCTCTTGACCTCGGTCGTCAATTGCAGCTGTTCGGGCGTGATATGTATGTCAGTGATCAATTCTCGCGTGAACCAGAAGTTTGGATGGGATTAGAAAAGGCATTTGGGAAACACGGTGTCAAAAATGTTGCAATTGTTAAGAGGTATGGTTCACGACGGGCAGAACAACGTGACTGAGATGCAACGACATGGGTATCACGAGGCGATAGCGATAGGATGAGAAAAACGATTTCTTAGCCCAAACGATCTGCTAAAGACGTCCCAGGTTCACCGAATGACTTTAATTAGGCGCCCGAAGGATCGCGGCTGGATCGTTTCTTGACTATCTCCTTGCGGTGCTCCTCTCTGTCGCTCTGTAACCGTCTTCATCGCACTCCCTGTGCGATGTAGTCAACCGCCCAGCTCGTTCCCGCCGATCTCGTGCAGGTGGAATCCAAGAGGATTGATCCGTCGTCAAACTCCACTGCACGTGGTCGCTGCCAAAGTGTACTGGTATTATGCACGGCACTCGCGCGGGTCACTTCTCGAGATTCTCGTGTAGTGAAATTCAATGCACTCGAGGAATGATCGTGTTGCCGTGGCACACGCGGTGAAATGTCACTCGGCGTGATGGTGAGAGAAAGTCACCCCCGATATTTGCGACCCCGTTCGCACTTCGCGTCGAAATGCACAAATATCTCCGCTGATTTCAGCCATCCAACACTGCAATTCGGCTCGAAGGACCATAAATGTTCAGTGGAGACTGTGGATGCGGTAATTGAACGTGAATTTGAGTTGAATGATGACCAAAGTTTATTCAATTGGAGCGAGTTGAGAATGCGCAACGTGGGCGCTATGGCTGTTAACTACAATAATGAGAATGCTGGAGGATGAAAACGACAGAAAATTAGTGTATCCTAAGCAAAATTGATAGTACACCAGTGCGCGCGGAACGTAAGGAGCATCTAATACATACGCGTGAAAGCAAGTGATCTGCGCGCGAGGATATGAATATAATGCAATGCACGTGAACAACACGAGTTCGCAATCTTCTCTGTAGTGGCATCTGAATCTTCAGACCAGCAGGAGCAGCAAATCATTGATCCCATATCCTTTCTGCAAGGCACCAAGGTCTAAACTGTTCAAGATACAGGATCGTGGATCATAAGCATTTCCCTAGAACATATTGTTACAATCTAAACATTCTGCTTTCGATTGAATTATCATCAAATCGCGATGAAGGAGTCCCTATCATGCTCTCCCGTGGAAAAGATCAAGAATTAGCTTGATCCGAAAAATTGGACGTAGGCGACTTTGGAAACAACTGATATGTTGTTCAGGTTCCATCTGGGGACCCGAAATGATCATCTGAAAAAAGATTTGGCAAGGTGGTGTTCCGGCCTATCTAAAGTTGGTTCAAAAACACCGTGCTCGACATTCTTCTGTCTATATTGTTTGTCTTGAAATGATTGACACTTCTTGTGAATTGGCCGAGCAATTTTTATTGTTGGAATGCCAACGTTTCGCCCGTCAAATCTACACGGGCCTCTTCAGGGCGGATACAGACAAACAATCACATGTTATTGTAAAAATTATCTAACATCTAGGAGATGTGGGTCAAACACTGCACCGCATAGTGTACACTGGAAAATAGACACAAATCAGACGAAGAACGACTTTCACAGCTGCGCTATGGACTGTGGGACTATGTATATATCTTACTGTTATATATGGAAGACCTGAGCGGCGACAGCGCGTCTGGCAGCTGAGAGAGCGCCGAGTCCACTGTCGAGCTCGTGAATCGAGGCTACCAGTGTGTGTAGAATTTTGAATAAACATCATCAAGGCTATATATGTCTA
>JAPYYZ010001312.1:0-13250 GCA_030522705.1 Eretmocerus eremicus
GCGCGGGATGCGCACGCCCGCGCGCCGCGCCGTCAGCGAACCGATGCCGTTTGGGTTTGGTCCACGGGCTCCCCCTCGCCTCGTGTGTGCACAGGCCTGATTGCCTCCGGCCCCGCAGTTTGCACAGTCCGCGCCCCTTCGATCCCTCTGCCAAGCGATGCGTCTTGGGGGCATATGTGCACGAGCTCCCCGCGCGGAGCGGTGGCCCGAGTGCTTATCCTGCAGACCAGAGCTCTTGCGCGGCGCTGCGCATCGACACACCGATCGGGCACGTTCGAGATTCGTTTTTTTCGGTGTTGCTCAGAGCCAATTTGTGGGAAGATCAGCCAGGATGCTCAGACAATGAGTTAGAAAGCTCAAAAAACAGGTTTGTTGACTCTGGACAGTACGAGTCAGAACAATACACAGACCGTACCTTCCCGAGCAAAATATGGCCGCATAAGTATATACCTATGTGGTGTCGCAGACAGCGAGGACCAATGAACGGCGCACAGTGGGCCACGGACGCGTTTTTACGATCATCGCAGAGGTACATCGGTTAACCTTGTCGGATCGAGGGCTATCCGGGCCTTAAATTCTCGTAATAACCTCTACTGGGAAGATTCCAAACCCCCGAGACCGGTTATCCAACCCTAGCTATCGGTTTCGACACCCCAAGGTGCTCCCTTTCCCAGCCCCTAAATGAGGATTTCGCCATTGTTCAAGATCTCAATTCTGCTCGTGGCGATCAGCAATTCTGGCTGAAAATGATTTCGGGGGGAAAAGGGGCTTTTGGGATGCTCTTTCGAATGATGAAGTCAGTTTGTCCGTGATACCTCCGAGGAACTCCTGCGAGACAGCGAGAATAGGGGATGATTTGCTTCTTGGGGGTCATGCGCAAAGCATGTCAGCATTTGGGAGAGGGGGGTTGTACGGAAATGTGACCCTAATAGAAAAGTCCCATTTAAGAAGGGCCAAAATTGCGGGCACGAGGGGGGGGGTGTCTAAAATTGGTCTAGAATCTCTAATCCCTACATTAAAAAACATGCCAACCATTTCGGCACGCACGAATTATTCTCAGATCTATGAGCAATCCAAACTACCCGCCGCATGGGCCAATCGGGCATTCAAGATTCGCTGTTGTCGGCGTTGCTGAGAGCCAATCGGAGAGCTTCCCGAGAAAAATATGGCCGCATATGTGGTGCCGTGAACACCGAGGACCAATGAACGACGAACAAATGACGACAATGACTTAGAAATGGCCACATTTTGCTCGGGTCGCGACAACTACAGGCTCCGAGAAAAACATTCCCGGTCCCGTATCGTTACGCCATTTCCTGCATCCGGTTTTGCCTCGTCAACGCATTGGATCACGATCACTCGTGGTACCAGATCCAGGCGACCTTGCCCATTTCGGACACAAATTCAACTTGAAACGCTTCTATCGGCTCATGATTTCAAATATCATAGAAGATGACTCTATTTAGTCCTTAAGCGCAAGGATCAAACTATGTTGAAGGCGATCAAAGTGACTCCTCTGTTGAGGCTGTCTACGTCAATTCGGGTAACTCTTCTCCCAACTTTTTTTTGCTTCCCGACGTTTTTTGGTGGGTTCAATGTGTTGAAAAACCACCAATACCACAGTTTTTAGGTAGAAAAAATGTTTTTCCTCGGATTGGGCCAATATGAGCAATTTTACCGAAACCCCTAAGTTGGGATTTCACTCTCGTATTTTGCTTGTAACCTTTGACTACTTCAACCGATTCCAATTTTCCAAAAAACATTTGGAGGATGGTTTGAAAATCTATCAAATAGTCATCTGAAAAAAAAATTTTCGAACTCTCACGCAGCCTCAGAGTGTAAAATACTTGAAATTCGTAGGTTGCTTAATGTCTTTTTTGACCACTTCGTCGGGTAGAGACCTAGCTGGAAAAAAGTTTTCAGACTTCTCATCAAGGTTCCGTGCTCCTGGCACGTATTTTGGTGTGATTAAGAAGTTCAAAAACGGCTAAAACGCGCCCTCCCCCCCCATAATATTGCTAAAAAGACTGTTCTCTGATCCAATGTGCTTCTTGAGTCATTTTGCATCGGATATAGATTTTTGCAGTTGTTTCCAAGTTGAAAAAATCGTCAGATAAGCGACAAACTTTTTTAAAAGCACCTTGTCATTTAATGAATGAACTTTCTTGCGCATGCGCATACTTGTACGGTTTTAGAAGTAATTTTGCAAATAGCCAATGAAATTTAAGTTGAAATGAGCCAAGCTTGAGTCAATTTGATGCAGTAGAAACGGATTTACAGCTGTTTTGAATTTAGAAAAAATCCAAGGTACCAAATTCGTGAGCCGCGGAAAAGGCCGGCGAGTCTTCTAAGCTTCAAACGCGTGTATCTCCGGCTCTACTATATCAATCGACATTGGAGAGGCCAATTTTTGAAGAAAATTAAATCGGCTATGGATTGAAAATGGAGATATATGAATGTTTAGCTCGATTGGGTAAGCAGAGCTGATTTATTGGCTGATTTTTCATTTTTAGAAAGGAAAAGTATGGTTCTGAAAGAAGTTTTGTGCGCTCTCTGCGTAATTGAACACCTCTACTGAAATTCTAGAGTATTCTCCAGACCATAACAAAAAGATATAACCAGGCATGACTTCTGTTCACTAATCACACAAGCAAAGAAGAAAATCTCATTCATCACCCCAGCGGGAAGCTTCAAAATCAGTAAATATATGTTTCCTTGGATCATATATGAGTTTATACAGTAATCTCTACTGGAAAAAACTCATAATTCAGCAGACGTTTTCTGTTAGCAATATTATAAAGAATACACAGAAAATTTTTCAAGAGTTTTCATCCATCCACTTACCGCACAAAACTTTTTCAATATTGGAATCATGTAGTGAGAGAAAAGAGGCATTTCCTGAAAAAAGCGGTGGATGACATCTTAGGCTTGCGAATTCTTTGATCATAAAATTAGATCAGCTCTTGTACATGGATGAGCATTTGATGTTGATTACTTGATTAACCAGAAAGAGAACTATAGAGCTGTCATTATTCACAGCATTGGTACAATTCTCACTCTTGGTGAATGCTATCTGCCAGGATCCTCTTTATCGATTACCTCTCCCTGTGTCTATTGCCTTATTGTAGCAAGTTGTGGAGTGATAGACAGGATGGAAGTTGATCCTGATATTCATTATTTGATAGTTCAGTGAGTCACTATCACAGATTTCATCTTCCAAAACTCGACTCGATTAGAGTTGTAATCAGAATATGAGCTACTTGATACCAATTGTAGATCAAATGAGACTTTTAGCACTATCTGAACAAAGACTTGGCTGTTGTATTTTTCAACTAAGGGGAAGTGTTGTCACTTCCACAGGACTGAATAACTCACAGAGTACTCCACAGAACACACTTTCAAAGCAATGGTCACCACATATAGTGCAATGTATGACTTTTTGTAAAATCTACACTCAGCTCCAATGTTGCTCTTTTGGTGAAAATTGACCAACTCGTAAATATTGTGGATCTCAGATCCTCATAATAAAAGCTTTCACTAATCTTTGAATTTCTCCTTTGTTCAAACGTTCGTTTCATCTCTGATATTTCAAGAATGAGTCATTGTATACATAATAGGAAAATGTCAATGATTCAAAGTGGACTAGAATCTCTGAGAACTCTGTTTGCTGCTACAGGCTCCTATGGTATAGTTTGATGTTAGTGTGTATGCACGGATTGAAATACATTGTAGTAGTAGATAAAAATTACTTTGTTTCCATAGTACGACCGATAAAGGGTCCCTCGATCATCATACCGGGATGTTATTACCCGCAAATTTAATTTAATTTGCAAGGCTAGTGATGCTAGCAAACAAATCATGTTTGAATTTCTAATTCGTGTTATACAGGTCACTCATCCGGTCGAAAATAATAGGAGGATTGACTCGGGATCTCTTGAGAATGTTTTGAGACAGTATAAAGAACACTTTCCGAGAATGGAAACAAAAATCGATTTTTCGACCGGTTTTGACCAGAGTCCTACCTGAATTTCGAATCTCAAAACTAATTTCAATCAATAGCCGATTCAATTTCCTTCAAAATGCGGCCATCCGAATGACGACTGATACAGTAGAGCCGAAGATACACGCGTTTGAAGCTCAAGTCCATTGTGTAGTTTTTCCATGGAAAGTTTGAAGTAGTTGCAAAACTTATAAGTTATTTTAAAATTTTTTTGAAATTCCGAGCTAAAAGTTGCTTGTCGTAGCTTTTTTCCCCTAGCCGTAAGAGCTCGATGACTCAATAGACCTCTCGATATGGTCTTATCCAGTAGTTTCACTCTCAAGCCACAATCTCCAATTTGTTTCGTTGAATTCTGTTGCGTACTCTAAGAATTATTGCAAAAGTAAGTGAACTAGCGACGTGGGATTAGACGGCGGCATCAAAAGCGGGGAAAAGCAGCACCGTAACTCTCTGTCTGGCGTCGATATGGACAGCTGACTAACCCAACCTTCGGGTTGCTCTGCATTCTGCAATGCAAGAGAAGACGCAGTGTGCTACTCTCTCTCTCTAAACTTTTAAATTAGCAGACATTCCATCAAATTATATGAGGTAGAGAGCGATTGACTCGCGATAACTAGATGATTCGACCCTCTGTTCTAGATTTACGAGATAACTCAGATGGGATCAAATTATTTTCTGTTAAAGTAACTTATTAATATGGGTGGTGTGGGGCTCAATTCCTCCTATCAAAGCCTTTCTACATCAGACTTTCGTGCAAATCGGCGATTGATTGCAATGATCGAATTTTGAAAGCCAAAAGATAATAAAGGTTCGTTATGTCATAGTTTACATGAAGTCGATGGATCCGTTATATATCGACCTGTAATTTTTTTATGTTCGGGGGGGGGGGGGCAGTTGATCCAGAGAGCAGCGGAGCAGTGATCTGCTTTGGCGAGGATGAATGATTGCGTGAATGTGATGAGTGAATGTAACCCAGAGTGATTGAGAGAGCACTTGACTTTACTTATAAGAGAAATGGCGTGGATACAATATAAGAGCTTGGCGATTGTTTATCGGCACACGAGAGCGGCGTGTGAATCGTCCGAGAGCTCTGCGCGGAGTGAGCAACAGCGATCGCATCGAGCATCGAGTGTGCAGTATAGTCATGTTCTACTTTACCGGCATATATACATATGTATGAGTAGAGCTTGAATTTACACAATGTTGAAAATGTTGTTATATGTATAACAGCATTTTATCATGTACTGATACCATATCATGGTTGAAAAATTGAATCAAATACACTACATCTCATAAATAAAGACTATTCTCGGATTACCCCGTGATTTACTCGCTATGAATATACAGGCGTGCAGATCAGCTTGCAGAGATGAATCCTGGACAAACACGTGAAATCGTGAGATTTTGTGTGCTCCTCTTACCCCACAAAAGCCCGTTTAACCCACTTTTATCATTCTTGATTTTTGTCGATTTTGATCAAATGAGTGGATATACAATATTCCAAAAAATCCCTGGTCTTTACAAGATGATTCCCCACCGACTGTCCAGTTTGAGAGAGTGATAAAAGTGAAAATTGACGACGTGAGATAGGTTTCAATTAGGGCTGCCCGTCTGACCCAAATTCCCCCTACCATTTATTCCCGCGACACAAAAAGCACGAGATTTCAATGTGAGTGTAAATGGACTTCTGAGTTACCGTCAACCAGGGTTACTCTGCGACACTTTTCACATTCTTGCCATTGTTTCTCCTGTAACTCGCAACCGCTCTAACGAATCTCGCCCCAACTCAATTCATTTGGAAGCTTGGAGTTCCAGCTTTTGATTGCGGCAAAGTAGAACTCGATTGGACCCGAGATTGGACCTTTCTGCTCAAAGTTATGAGCGTTTGAAGAAATTTGGCAAAAAAGCCCAGTTTGGTGGTATACATCCGGCTCGTACCAGGTGTTTAAATGTGCCCTATGCAGCTAAAAACGCTGCGAAATACCGGCAACATGTCGCTCATTTGGATGACACTAGGTGATAAGAGCGTGCATTCATAGCCGAGCCGCGAAGCGCACGCTTGCGTATTTGTACACTGCGTTGGAAATCCAAGCGAGGTCTTTTCTATCCCTGCGGTCTGGAAAAATCGCATAAAAGCGTATTCGTGAGGAGAAAGTTGCTGCATGACACCTATAGAAATCGGTACTGTAACTTCTGCAGCTCAAATATTTAACATCGTAGTAACACGAGTAGGTGATAAAATATCGAGAAATTCGTCAAAAGCGAGTCAACAACGTCCTCTCGGGCTCAGTTTTTCTTTAAGCTTCGTTCCAAACTGAAGGAACCTCTCAAATTTACTCGATAAGTATTATTAATGATTAATCGTAATCGAGATTGTTGGTGAAAAGTTGGTTTAATCTTCAGCTGGCGTGAAAAATTTTCCTTGAAATCTATAGACGTACTACTTGTTGTTGATTGAAAAATTCTAGACACCCGCAAAATGAATGCTGACGAAAGTTCTCGGATTATCCCTAGCTTTTCTAATCACAGGTGCCACGACGAATCCTCTTATAATTTTGAGTTGAATGGAGATATGCACAAGGTACTTACGATGCAGATCCTGCGTTTGGTAACGACTGGGTGTCCAGTTAGGTATGTCTGAACAGGTTTACCGCGAGACGAAAGAGCAAGAGAAAGAGGGAGGAAAACAGAAAAGGAGAAAGAAGATGAGCGGAGTGTGCACAAGGTACCACCTCCAGTAAATATAACCAAGATTCGCGCTGAAACGGATGCTTCAAGCGACGCAAACACGCAACTCGCTCACCCGATCTCTCGGGTCCGTTTCATTCACCTACAGACGATGGCAATTGTCTTAGTGAAATCGAATATTTATGCAAATATGCGTTTTTGCTCTATGAGTAATGTTCAGAAAGTTGGGATTGATCATGAATGTTGTGCGAGCCGCCAGAAAATGTGATTCAACGTGAAACGTCAAATAATCATCTAATGTTCACTGTAAAAAGAAATTCTTAAAATCAGATCAAACTTGTGATGAAATTCAGATGAAGCACAATTCAGCGAATACGCATCTGAAAGTTAGTAAGCCGAGTGTCCGAATCCGGATATGAACTGAAAGTCAGAAAGCCATTTACACTGAGAATTTAAGTAAAAAACCCAGCAAGCCTAGTGATCTGAATTTAAGAATTTCTTTTTACAGTTTTGTTCCTGGTGAAGGTTTGATGGGTGACAGCTCGAACCTAGAACATTGTGGTATTGAAGCTGATTCGTCCTTTCTTTCACCCGTTGAGTTTACACTATTCTGACGAAAGAGATTGATTTAAATCAGGCTCAAATATCTCGGAGTTCGAGGAAAGTTCTAACAGCTCAGGTTATTGCGGGATGCACAATACTGTGGATGCAAGGTAGGAGCCGAGATGAGTTCATCGAGCCTCTTCCAAGGGCAGAATCATTTTATAAGTACGTGCACGTTCCACTGAGGCGTGTAATATCAAAAAAGCACTTTGCTGCTAGGTGAGAAGTAGTTAATGTCCGGGTACGTAACGCATTTAGACTACAGCGACGTGTTATATCTTGGCGCATCAGAAAAACATAAGACGTCACCACAAAATCTCAGTGATTTATTGGCGAGATACCTAAGAAAGATTATTACACCACCTGGACATTTGAACAACTTCGCAGATGAAGCCATCAGATTTCCGCATATTGTATCTTGCTCACTATTATTCTTCAGATGGTGTATTTGAATACTTCTGAATATATCTGATCATCTGATCTTAACAATACTCGGCCAGATGGGCACATTCAGGACCTTAGTCGGACTCAATGTACGGGAATGATCGAAATCACAACGATTTGTAGTATCGCGCCATTCTTCATTCCATCCATATTGCTAACTCAATTTCAAGAACATTCCTACTTTTTGGAACATATATACTCTCATGCTTGTTACGGACTTCAAAATTGAGACTGATCCCTGCACCGCACAGCCGACCTTTTCTACTATTCATCATGGAAGTATGGAAACCTTTTTCGAGGGCATTTCATGAAGAATGTATCACTGAGGTATGGGTATTGCAGCTTTCTAACACATTTGCTGCGGCAACGAAAATTGCGATTTTTTTCGGGTTGCTGAATTACGCGCAAATATATTTTTCTTCTCATAATCATCAACAAATGTTGTAAAAACCTACCTGCAGCATATGTGTGGAAGTTATTCAACTATTCCTAACGGTCTCATTGGTTAAATTTGTCGAGCAACAGATCCCAATTTGACACAGAATTTCGTATAGTGGGACCCAGTGGCGGCCCCATTTGTCGCAGCAGCGATCGTCTTGATGGTAGATTTTCCGTAGTTGTGATATCGATTCTGATTGTTCGAATTTTCTTTGTACACTTCTGTAGTTCACCTTTTTGGGCCTCACAATTTTCAGTAGGGATTCGATTAGCTCTTGATTTTGAATAAATGAAACTCTGTATATTACTATATATTTCACCTAGAACTTGGTCCAACGAGATCATAATTTCACAGAGACCATGCGTGACAGTCGTATGAGATGCGATGCAGCTCCACAGAGTCAGAGTCTTCATTCATCTGACTTTCAAACTTTTCAATCATCCGAGTGACAGGAAAATCCACGTGGTTAGAAAATATCGAATTCATCAAATCGCAGAAAAAGTACTTCATCCCCCCCTCTCATTTATTGCCCGTCTGAAAAGTGATGTTCTTTCTGGCACAGAATCGACTGAGCAGAAATGATCACTTAGGATTTCACATGTAAAGTACAAAGAAGCTGGTACCGAAATTTCACGAGGGTAGGTACGTGCACTTCTTTATGAAAGGGGTCCTAAATCGCCATTAGAGCCAAGTGGAGTGCTCCAGTTTATTCGCCCTTTCCTTTTTGCACAGATGACAAAATATATTTGTTTGAGTTCTACTACTGCGCTCGCTCGTTCGAGCCGTGTACATATATAGCAGACCGAGATAGAGCTTTCGTACTTTCCGGCACGCATCTATCCTCCCCTTCAGACTCCTGTTCCTCGCTCGTTTCCTTGAAAAAGAGAGCAAGAAGAGCGAGACAGATGGAAAGAGGTGAGAGATGTAGCGAGTGGCGCGCCGAATAAAGTTCACCGGCGATGAATTCAATTCCAGTCGCGAGCGCCAAACTTTCGCCTCCTCTTGTGATATACACTCTCACGAATCTTATCAACTCGAATGTCTGTGCTCCCCAAACTTATTTGGTGGAAGAATTCACAGACTGGGCGTAAAATTAATAAGCTATCTACTTCATTACCAATATTGAAGGGAGAGGCTGAAGCTGTCAGTGTCAGTATAGTTGAAAGTCAGTATAGTTACGCGTAATAATTCCATTCGAGTTGCAGTCGGAATTTCAATGGATCTTCTTTATTTGCCGTTTCGAGAGTACTCTCGCAGTTATTCGATAACATTCTGAAACAATATTCATGACAGTAATCTTCGATGACTTCAACAAGATTCATGAATTAATTTTGAACTCGACTGATAGGGCCAATTGAGAATTTTATCACTGGCGGGAATTTCAAATTATTGTATATTACTTCTCTCGGCTATAGCGAGCCTATGTAACCCAGCAGAGCGAAAAAAAATTTTAGCCTTGCAATTCAGAAAAATATAAAAAAAACTGCTTATATCGAGCTAGCAAACGCAAAAGTCGTGCTGGGTCGGTCCTAACCGGGAGGTAAGTTGAGTACATTTACCTCAATTTGAAATACCCGTAAGTGAGTGAAGTCTACAATGTGAAGGAGGTGGTTGAAAATTCAACCAGAAGTGTCAACTACCTGGTCGAAAATTCCGCCAGTGGTTGGAAAAACTTCAACCACGTGGGTGAATTTTCAACCACTGGTTGAATTTACAACCTCTATTTGAAGTTTTTTTTTGTCAACAGCTGGTTGAAACTTTTTCGTCAACCACAAGTTGAATTTCAAGTGCGTGCGTGACATTTCACCCCGGTGTTTGAATATTTACCGAGGACGGAAAAAGTAAAACTCGCGTAGCACTCGAAGTGCACCCAAGGTGGATGGAGTAGGGATAAAAGTTCCAAAGTCCCCGGAATTAAAAAAAAAAAAAAACCTGGGAAACTTCAACCAGTGATTGAAGATTTAACCCGTGGTTGACAAAAAAACTCCAAGCATTGGTTGAATTTTGGCCCTCAACCGGTGGTTGAATGAAAAACTTCAACATCCAAAACTATACACAGTGTATGTGCTATACGATACCGATCAAGCCGATAATTAGTTCGGATTCTCTCTGTTCAGTGAGATCTATGATTTGAATTTTGGGACACTGATTAGACAGATGAACCGTTGAGCTGATCATGTCAGTGGAATTCCGACGAAGATGGAGCAAACTCATGAATCTCCATCAATGCCTCTTGAACGAGCGTGCGCACTTGAACTATTGACCGTGAGAGGGAGATCGAGCACGTGTATCCAATTGGAAGGCCCGAGATGAAAAAAGGGATCTTCCGCTGACTCGAGTGAGTGTCGTATCGATCGCTCGAGGAGGAGCGAGACGGCCTATAGGCGAATGCCAATATACGCTCGCTCGCGGGGCGCGCGTGAAAAATGAGGCAATTAGCGATATAGGGACTGGATAGAGGTCGAGCCGGCCGCTCTGCGCCACGCGCCGAGGAATGCGAGATCCATTAACGTATAGAGCGGCGCCGCTCGACATATTATGGCCGCGTGATGTGAGATTGCTCGCTCACATCATCGATACGCTGGGCACGCGATGACTCGGCTTGGTCGATTTATTGGTCCGACGCGCGGCACGCTGGTGGGGGCTCAGTCGCAAGCTCGCATCCCAATCAGTCAGCGTATCTATACGCACCACTTCTGCCCGTTACGCCGATGATCTAGTGCAGTGCTTGATCTCGGCTATCGATTTCTGCGAAAGCTCGCTCATTGCACTTGATTTCGAGATGCGTGCCCGAGTTGGACTTGCGGTACCGAGGCTCGCGATAGCATGTTACCTGTGAACTCGTTCGACGGGACTAGTGCCCCCCTGCAAACTATTGCACGGAGCTGTTGTGATAAAACGAGTCTTCATCATGACTGCAGGGATGTAGTCAGAACGCGCACTCCTCCTGTATGAGGGACTCTTGTGGTTGAGACACCCAGTGAGATCATTTCCGGAACCATTTAAGAATTAGTATATTACGCACCTAGGGCGTGAAAGAGGGTTAGTCCCTCTCAGGTGAATATTATTGCTCGAGAGGAAGCCGAGAGCGATAAGAGCCCGAGAGGGGGTGATCCTCTTCACTTCCCAGAAGCGTATTATACTTTTTACTACGAGGGAGAAAAAGTACGTGTGGGTCCCGCTCGTCGGAGCGGGAGAGAAGCACGTACTTCTGTCCACGAGTGGTAAATTATTGCATTTCGACCCGAGTTTCGTACGCCCATTTCGGGGCCTGGGATCGCTGGATTACCGAGCGCAGCGAGGGAAGCCAGTCCCCCGGGCCCGAAATGGCCGTGCGAAACCCAGTTCGACATTATTTTTCGTCCCGAGGGCCCCAAATCGGCCCCCAAAACATCGATTTCTGGCCACGAGGACGAAAAATTATTCAACTGATATCGACGAGTATTCAGCGACAAACTTATTATGAAATGGTCGATTGAAGCATGTTAGTCTTTGTCCGGTACAGCGGAGTGCGCTAGCTCCTTGTTCGGCACGGGCAGAATAGCTTTTGTTCACTCGGCGCATGAAGAAGGTTCTTCTCGCCCGGTAGATCGTAAAGTGACTATAGCCTTTGGCTGTCACAAGGGAGAGGAAGCTTTTTTTTCATCTACTGCATGAAAGTGCGCTTTCATTTATAGGATAGGAAAAAAAGTACTGGGCTTTTTAGCGTAAAAGTGACAGGTCTAGTTATCCACCGGGATAAGAAGGAGCGATGTTCTCCATTCGGTACAAGAACAAGTAGATTAGATCAAAATATTGAAGTGCTAGTCTTCGGTAGCCAGTATGAAGAAATGCTGGCACAAACGGCAGAGTCAGTCTTCGCTCGGCACAAAGAGAGGTTTTCCCTGAAGAGTACGAGGGAAAACGTTCAATTTCATCTGGCACAAATTAGATGGTCTCCGCTCAGCACAAAAAAAGGACACTTTGCTTCGTCCGGCAAAAAGAGAGGAACTCTCTCAGTATTATACGCAGAAAGTACCATCTCTGATGCACCACATTATTTTGCAAGCATCCTGACAACCAGCCCTCGAAAACACTCCTAAAGATTCAATCCCTTGCGAGGGCTTAGAAATGGAATTGAATAATTCAAATGACACGGAGGTTCTTGCTCATTTATTGTGTGTACTGTACTGACGCAAAGTGATGATAGGATAATGCGTTGAAAGGGCTTCACATCCATACGGAAGAGCAGAAACAGAATTACGCATTCATAGTAATACTGCTCGGTGGAATGGATGGAAATTTCGATTTGAAGCTTAACGAGTATTAGCTGGTCTTTCAATATTGGCACAGCCTAATTGGTCAGATGACCGTGAATGCTTTACTTTGAAATCTCTCGTGGATTATTGTTATCATTTTAGTCTTTCCAAACCGATTGAAAATGAACGTAACGACTGCAAAAATATTCTGAAGACCCCTCAGTTTTGATGAATCTTGCTATACAATGTTGAATTCTCGAGCCAAACTGAGCGTATTGCTTTATATAGTCACGTGCAATTCTGAAAACGGTCAAGTGTTGTCAATTGGATGAAGTGTGCGCTTTTGACGATTGGAATGAAAAATTCCAAATGAAAGACATTTCATCTAGTAGACACATGAACGACATCGCCCTTCTAAAATAACTGCACTTGCAGCAGCAACGCTCATAGCATCCAGCTGCTTCCAAGGACTTTTCGAATCAAGTGAGGCATCGATTGTGAAAGTCACGCGTTCATTTTTTTGTGCCAATTTTGTTACATACTTCCGATCTGAAAGTTCTTTGATGCAAGGATTGAAAAGGCCTCCGCTGTTTCCTAGCTTGTTAAACCCATTCACTACACAGCAGTTCCCAGCCATGGGAGAAACAGATTTCGTCTAAATTAGAGTTAGCTAGGTCCAGAATGAGGAGACCATGCCCCGCGAATATTTTTTGTAGCCACCTAATATGAACGAACGAGTGGTCAATATATTGGGCGAATACAGTGAGCGCCATTCATAGTTTCCACAAGTGCGAGTATTCATATCCCAGGTAATAATAGAGTCAAACTCAGAGTAGTT
>JAPYYZ010001313.1:0-15588 GCA_030522705.1 Eretmocerus eremicus
AGACATTGATTCGCACACAGGGACTGACATCACACTTCTCATAAGCTGTACAGAGTTTTTCTCCGTGCATCCTTTTGATCACACCTTTGAGCATCTTGCTGCTCCATTTACAATATGCTCAATATTTTGAAAAATGGGCCAATACTCAGTATTATCTTTGACACAGCAGCATTTGTTGGCGGTCTCTTGTATAATCATCATATAGCAACCTGGGGAGATCGTTCACTGTAATTGTTCAATATGTTGGACACTTCTTCCACGCAAGATTTGATTTTGTTCTGCTTACACGAATTTGACCTTGGTTCGATCCATAGAAAGCGATTCCTCGCTTTCATCCGCAAAAATCGACTTGATAAATCTGTGTTCATGAAGCTGTAATTTGACAAATTAACCACATCGATTCAATTATTTGCGAAAGATATGCAATAACTATTTAGGCCATAATGCTCCGGAGTTTCTAATGAATGAATCAGAAGGGAGTGGTGAAGATATTGTGGACGCATAAAGTGAAGGGATTGAATGCTAATATAAATCTTTGAACATCATCATAGACCTATAGCTTATGACTTGTGAATAAGGTCACACTGCCAGGTGGTGTGTGCCAATTGAAGCTGTCGAGTGGCTTGGTGACTAAAAGTTAGCCCTTTCGAATTTTGACCAAGATGTCAATTCATCGTCTGTCTGAATATCATTTTTCAGAGAAAAGGAAATGACGAGACCAATGCATTTTACGTTGTATTCTCGCAAAGCAGAAACTCTCTGTGTGTGCATCGCGTACCGCATATTGCATGATCACAGAACCATCTCTTGCATTCTCAGCCTGCAAAGAGTAGACGCGAGGCGAGAGCAGCTCTTTCGAGCAGCACCCGAGAGACAGAGCCCCTCGGCCTCGCAAAGGGATCCACGCAACTCGGCTCTCGTAGATCATCTCGCTAATTGAAATCCGAGAGGTGCGATGTCCGAAGGTCGCGTTTCTGCAGATCGCGCGCCACGCAGTCGGTCGACGTGCGAATTCCTAGGCGCTGTCGGCCATATAGCAGACGCGTGTTTCTTTGCGACTGCGACCTCCTGCGGGCGGGCGAGGCGCACGACACGCAAAATAATTCGGCTCTGCCGCAGACGCGCTCGGGCCGGGCGAACGCTCTTTAATTGGGTGACCCGGAATCCCGTCGACTCGCACCCCGCCTCGGTTTTATTTTATCCCCGCAAGCTCTCGAGTAAGGCTCGCGGGCCGCAGGTATCCGTTACGTTACGCCTATTTGGCATCCGCGCCGCTGCGTCTCCGCCCCAGCGCTTCCTCGCTGTTGACAATTTACGTTCGACACTCTCGATTTTTGTGCGCGCAGCGACTCGGCATGCGAGCGATTCCTCTCAGATCGGCCGTTCGATTTGCCGCGCGCAAAAGCACGTGTACGCGACGGGCACGGCTGCTATTCCGCGAACAGCCTCCCGCGGAGCGGCTTTATTCATAATCCTCGATGGAGCAGCTCGTCCGCGGGGGCTTATGCAGTGAGAATCTCGGAAGAGACATCAAGATGGGAGATAGAGGGAACGCAGCGAATACGAGAGCGTCCACGGCCGAGCAGGCGATGCTTGCGTGAGAGCTACGCTGGTGCTGGCTGTGCATCGCATTATCCAACGCGATAGAGTCTGCGGAGAGGAGGCGGGCAAGCGTGAAACCCGATGATCGGCTAAAATCCGCGCGCGCTAGCAAAACGCCTGTCGACGACGCGTCTCACCGGAAGCCCGTATTGCAAACCGCTGTGCACGCGACGACTCTATTCCGCATGAGTCGGTCGTCGATCGACGCTTTATAAACCGGCCGTAGCGCAGAAGCTATAAAAAATGATGAGCACAAGAAATGCTGCACCAGTGGGAGCGTGGGTTTACTGGATTGGTTCAATGGGGCGACCAATTTTCGGGATCAAATTGAGATATTGGACGATCATGGGTCCAAGAGGGCTCTCGAGAGAGTCTGCCGAAAATAATACGAGAGGCTATCCGACATAATCTGGGATAATAACAGCCGCCCCCGAATCGCTCAAGTGCTCTACCCTTGGGTAAACTCCGGCCTCCTTAACGACTTCTCCAAATAAAGTTCACAGAGGCAGAAATGCGCACGAGACGAGGCCCAAGAGGTAGGTACAGGGCAGAAAGCTGCTCGCAAAACGAGAGAAAGGTGAGCCAGACAGACGGTGGCTAGTATGAAATCGAGTGAAAAGAGCAAAAAACTGCGAATGCGATGCGTGGCCAAGTTAAACACTGCAGACAGAGATGAGTAGGACGGAGCCAGCTACATGCGGGAGCTCTCGAGAAACCGGTGCGCGCAAGCGTATCGTTTTCCAAGCCATGCACTTGGCGGCGAAAAAAAGTTTTCTCGCATTTCTCTAACACTTTTCTGATTTACGTCAAAATACGAGTTGACGAATGATTATCACCGTCGAACTTGAACTCGTCAACTCTTCGTTTGGCCCAAATTAAATTGGTATCCGAGAAAAAGAATAACTTGCAAGCGAATACATACAGGTACTCAATCCATGTCATCAACCACTCAGAATTCCAGTTTTACTTCGCGTTTTGCTCAGATGCAATCTCGGTTTGGGCCACAAATTGAGTTGACGAAATTAAGGGAGATGAACATTCGCCAGTTCAAATTTTTGCCAAAATGAAAACAACGTGCCAAGTAAAATGGGATAACTTTTCGACGTGGCCCTAAGGTGCCAGCTCCCCATTCCAGTGGGCGTAGCCATAACTCGTCGCCGTCGCGGCCTGGCCCCCTAAATTATGTGCACAATTACATGCTGCTGGCACGCGGGCCTGGATGCACTCTCACATACGCGTGTCGCGGAGCATATTATACATGCAGGCGCGCAAGGAAGAGAGCCCGCTCGCGCGAATTTCTTATCGCGTTTGTTTGTTCGGTGCGCCCGGGAAGAAGGGTGCTCGCTCGCGGCCCTCGGGACGCGGGCGTGGAAAAATGCATCCGCGTACGGTGTGCGGCGGGCGGTGGCCGCGATAAATCCCGCGCGCGCTGCGGGCAATGCTCGCTCGCTTTGCGTTGCGCCCGCTGGACCCGTCCTCCGCGCATGTGCGCTGTCTCCGCGGGTCCGGATTTCGCGCGTTCAACCGCGGGCTTTGCCGAGCGAAAGCACGCAAGAAGCTGCATGAATATTTACGAGGGCGATCGAAGAATCGGACGCCACGGCTTTCCCCCGCGACTGGGAGCGCTGTGACGGCAGTGTCACTTTCTTCTGATCTGTTTAATCCGAGAATCAGAAACTTTAAGATTGTCGCCAACAGATCGAGATAGGCAGCTGAGCTGTTTATTCAGCTACCCGAGCTGAATAATTTTTTCACTTTTAGCTGATTGAGAGAACACTTGATTAATTCATTCAAAAAAGAAAGTGATGGACGAGCTAACTGTATCAGTCGAACATCTTCGTGGAAGAGGTCTTCCACCAGGCAATGATATCAAAAACTCTATGCCCAATTTCATTTACAATCATCCAAGCGGCAAATATCCTCTTCTACAATCGGCCAAATCATATTATTCAAGTTTAATCGCTACATCATCAAATCAGCAAGACATCTGTACAAAGAGACTAGAGCAATGAAACCATACAGTATATCTATTGCTGCCGGATAGATCGTTCCCGTTCAAATGTTAAGCATCAGTGCAGTATTTGGAGCCATGAATGATAGTCCCAAGGAATACTGAAACCGCCAAGCTTATAACTAGCCCGAAACTTTGACCATCTACTTACCTTTCATCTCTCTGGAACCAAATCTCTATTGAGTGTCGAGGTAAAAATAGTTCGCAGTCTTGTGAATTGGTGATGAAATCAGAAAAGACAGTAGAAGAAGCTGAAAATGCTGTTATCTCAAGGCATACAATTATCTTGTCACAGGGATAGAATTTTAAGTACGCTCAAATAAGTTGGATTGATCTTTATTCGTGATAATCCAGAACAATGCGAGGTGTACTCCGAGTGAAATTGTGGTCCAATGCTAAATTTTCTGCTGAACTTCTAGAGATCTTCAGAGTGAAACGTGTGCTTTCCAAGCTCATTGAAAATTAACCTCTTGACCCAGAGCATTATTGATTAGGTTTGCTCGTCTCTTTCGAGGTCTCTTTCCCTCCTGCTGTACAAGCATACAAAGCAACTTGTAGGTTCTCAAAGCCGATCTTGAACCAATGGGTCACTGGCACGGGTGCTATTCACAACCAATACTCTCTTCGAATCATCTGACTAACGCACATCTTGAAAAAAATATTCGTTGAATATTCTTTGATAATTGATTCCATACAGGTTGTACAGAGGATATTTTCCAAAAAAGATGTGAGAAAAACTCAGCTTTCTCTACCAATTTTCCAATCAAAAATGAGACGCCGCTGGTGATGAATGCCCGAGGCAGAGTGTATTTTCAAAGGCTCTCGTATACAAAAGATCGCTAGTTTTGAATGTGACTTTTTGACTGAAAACCTTATTCATCAATAGTGTGTGCAGTCTTCGCAATCAAGTGCAGTATTTTACCTCAAAAGAAAGAAAATTCACGGCAGTATTTATTGAGTTACTGCAAGCTCGTCGCAATGCCATATGTTGCGCGGCTCCTCAACCGATTTTACGGTTTTAAACAATATCTCGAACGATAATGTACGTATCTGGGCGTCGTTCGAAATGATGCTTTGTCGGTCGTACCTCATGATGCTACTTGTCTCAAGCGTTAGTCTAACTTCCGTCCCACTATTCAGCATTTTCGTCGTTTATCGGGGACACGCGCAGTACTTTAATAAAGCGTCATATTTCTGCCAGTATCAACGCATGTAACGCCCAATCGGCCCAATACTGCTCGATAAAACGCACGAATGAGTGCACGAAAGCGGGCGTTCAAGCGCTCCGCATTTAGTGCTCATACAGAGACGGGGGACAAACTAAGAACGATCAATTGGATAGTTCAGTCGCAAAGGCCTCGAATGGGATCGAGCGCGTGCTGTTGCCAACAACTCGGCCTGCTGCTCGTCGGTCGACGTTAGTCTCGATCCACGAAATCCAATGAGAAACCGCGCGCCCACGCTCACACTCTCGTCCTCGCTCTCATCGGTCCATCGCTCGGATGAAGCTGCGCAACGAGCGTACCCAGTATACCTTCTCCGTTGGAGTAATCGATTAGCCTTTCACGCTCGCGTCGATTAATTTATCGCGATTCTCTTCGAGCGGTTCTGATAAGCTGCAGCTCTTTCAAACATCGAGCTCTCACTCTCATTCTCTAACGGTCGCGCGGTTCGCACGATTGGGTCATTGCGTAAGTGCTGCGCGAAAGCTTGCAGCAGCTCTATTTTATTTTACGTCGATCCGATCTTCGATCCGCGGCAATTGATTGCGCACGTTACACGTGGACGATCAGCAGAGTCTGGCTTCACGCGTTGATTTCAATCTTGTAACGTTGGGTGAATAATGAAAACAGCGCGGGAATTCAATTTACATTCGAATGTTCGCATCCGCTGAACCTGACATCGCCTCGTTTTTATGCGCGTCGCACAAGACACGCTCGAACGAGATTCGATCTCCAATTTGTTTCACATGAACGGCTAAATTATGTCCGCAAGCCTATCCAGACCATCAGCTAATTTCACGCATGGTATACGTCGGTCGACTGTGAGCGGACGAGTCAACCATTCAATAGGGAACTGACATACGTTTAGAAAAAAATGAAACGAAGTATATTTTGTGAGATTATGATGAATTGAAACTAATGGAAAAAAATTTGTCATGTTTAAAGCCCGTGGGTGATTTTTACAGTAGATTCAAAGCTATTTAAAGAATAATTGGAAATTGCGCCCAACAATACGCCGGAGGCTTCACATGTGGCACGTGACGAAAAAGGGTTTCTATAAAAACTTTTTATATCAAAACATTCGTTCGCATTTTTCGAATTCGTCTTGAAGCGTACCGACTTCGATGCTATGGACAGAACTCATGACGGTGATTGGCGAAATTTAGGGCAAAAAGTCGCTTCGTAACCTCGTGATACATTTGCAACATGCACCGTCAACCATAGTGCGATGCCAACTCAAATCAGTATAACTTCGGAACGCCCCTAAAAATAACTCTTGTGTTCTAAAAAATCCATTTTCCGATTCTTCGTTCTTTGTAAACAATATATTTGCTACGTTTCGTCAACTTGGTTTGTTGATTTTACCAAGTTATAAATGTTCCTCGAAATATTCAAGACAACACATACATAGCTTATGCACGAAAATCATGGGTATTACACATTGAATACATTATTGCACCATTAACTTTTCACCATTTCATAATGTTCTTAATTCTACATGGAAAAATCAATCGAGGCGTTGACAGTATATCCACTCTCGCCATATACATTCGATCACATGTTTTCATCGCAACGACTACACATTTGAGAGTGATTATTGATTAGATACATTGAATACGGGTAAGTTCGGAAGGTGTCAAAATTATGTCAGTCCTCTAAAGTTTGAACGAGTATACATTTCTTAATCCACGAGACAAAAATAATATGCAACTTTCTGAAGAACCCAACGATTTAGTACGGATGAGCGTAAAATTTTTCAAGACAACTCTTCCAACAATTTTGGATCTTTGTGGTCTGCTAACTGCCAGAAAAGATAGAGTATGAAAAATTTGGCACGATACATAATTGATTATCATATTTAAAACGGATAGCGACTTTAAAATTCCGGTCCGTGCGACAGATTATTACGTTCAAGTAGCCACCAAGCGCGCGAGAATATATTATTGGAAGGAGACCGGGCACTGGCGTGTTCCTCGTCTGCTTGCATCAGTAACTAGATACTGTCCGTCCTCTCTCTTATCTTTTCATTCTCAGTTTGATCTTCGCTCGCTCGGTATTCAAGTCCTTATGGCTTAATTTGAACAAGGTCTAATGCGATTTGTTAGATTGTGCGTGATTATTCAAAAATATTTTTGGAAATAAGATGAAAGTAAACGATTTCATGATTTAGAATTAGAATGTACCCAAGCAGTTGATTGATGTGAGGGCATATCAAAATCCGGTGAGGATAATTTCCCCTGTCTTCTCAAAACATATTGGACTATTTTTCTAGCAGAATTAGGGAAGAATGCAATTCGTATCCGGTTGAATGCTGCCACAGAGTCTGTTGTCTGAACGTCCCAAAATTTTGATCTATTTTTACCTCTGAGCTATTATACATAATGAACCTATCTTCTTCGGCTCTCAACGCATTCGAAATGTCGATCGTTTTAAAACGTTCTTAAAGTTCTTCGCTGGAAATATTCGCGGTGCTCATTTTTTTCCTCTTTAGGAACCGTATTATTCTCTACTTAAATCCATCTCATCAAGAACTTGTAATTGAAAATTAATGTGTGTTGATCATTCAACCGCATAATCTAAAGTCACCGTCAAACATCGAGCACCAATCCGCGCATAATTGCCGATAGATATATGTACCCGGCGAGACTGAAGTTGGAGAGAGTACCCGACCCTATCGAGGCACCTGTGGTGAGAGAACTGCGCATGTGCCGCACGAAAAGATTCGAACCGCGCCATACGTCAGGACACGCATGAACTAACCAATACGTCTCGAGCTCCCTTTTTGGTTATTGTAAAGCTCTGAAATTTGACGAGATGGATGATTAAATATCGCTCATCGAAACGGTGACTTTGGTGATCGAATAGCCGAGGTGGTTCCCGTGATCGAGTAGCCGGGATCACTTTGATGATCGCGTAGCCGCCGTGACTTTGGTGGTCAAGTAGTCGAGGTAATTGCCGTGATCGAATACCTGAGGTGAATTGAGTGATCGAATACATACTCGATGTAGAGTGATCGAGCGAGATCGATCAGAGGTGAATAAACCGTTCTGATCTCGGTTCTAATCCATAATCTGCATAGTATGTATTATTTGAGTTTGAATAAAATATTTTTTGACATTCCATATTTGTCAGTGCCATCGTAATCTAAACATGATATCGAACATTTCGGAAAGATGGTTTCCACAATCGATTCTGATTTGTTCTCTCATAACTTGAGCTGTCTTTGGGAGGATTTCACACGAATTTTATTATGTTTATTATTGTTATCGTGAACATAGCGCGCCACTGAGCGAATTAATATGGAAGCCGCGCGCTCAAGTGCAATGAATCTGTACCGACCGACCGACCAACCAAGGCAGTACTCGAGATATCATTAGCGTACTCACGGGTAAAATTGCTCCACCAAAATGGGAAATCGCGCATACGCGTCAAAATACCCGACGTTTCGTGAGAGCAGTGACGTGGCTATAAGCGCAGAAAATAGATGCATACGATTTTTTGCGAGACGAAATTGGGAGAAGATCCGGGATGCATACTGAGCTCGATACTGCGAGCAGATTCTGCTCAAATACACATCTGATAGGGTTACGCGATAAGAGGAAGGGGGCAGGGAGGGAAGATACGCTAACCGACGAAAAGGAGTCCCGAGAGCGACTCTCGCAGAGAGCTGAGGCGCATCACAGCAGCCGTAGATCAGCGGCAGCGCGTCGCTCTGGCAAAGTGCAAGTTGGGCCTTTGATGCTCGCCCGAGAGAAGTCGAAGGCGTAATGAATCGCCGCGCAAAGTGCGCGCTGCGCCGTGGGCCAGCGCGAGAACGCGCGCGCTAAAGCTTTGTGCGCGCAAGGAGGCAACGGTCTCTCGTGCCGTTGCCGCTGGCTTCGCTCAAATTGCCCGTATAACATCACATATCTCAGCGCGTGCTGTTGCTGCCGGTTGCTGCCGCAGCAGACGCGGCGCACGATGTGGGCGAGCGTGCGCTACGTTCACGTCTATGTGCAAGTACAAACGCTACGCCATTATCGAGGGCAGGTGGAATAGAAGCGATCTGCGGTGGCGGCGGATCGCTTTGCGGCGTCGATTGTTGTTGCTCGAGAGTGTTTGATTCCTCGTGCGAGCGCAGCGCTCGCAACGCCGAGCGCCCGCGGGCGCGCGAGCACTGATTACCCATTGAGCTCGTGAAATTGAAATCCGCGCTTGGAATATGCAGCTCGGGAACGGCGATAATTTTGCGGGGAGGCTGCGCGCGCGCACACCGCGTCTTACCCCACGCGCAAAGCGAGCGATCTCGTTTCATTACGGGCACTTGTGCTCCCTCTTCTATAACGCGGACGTCACGAGCATCGAAGTGACCGACGGAAGCTAGCAACTCTCATGACGATTACGAGATCTGCCCGCACGAGTCGGCGTGAGAATTGATTGACGATGTTATCGTGGCTGCGCAGCGGCGTCATTACCCGAGCACATCTCGCAAGAAATTTGATTATGCGCTCGCGACTGCACGTGAGCGCGGTCACAACGAGGGGATACCAGAACAAGAAGCTCGCGGAAGTGTGAGAGTTTATCCGAGAATCTCCTGAAAGTTTTGAGTCGCGAGGTTTGACCATGGTAAAACGGCTCGTAAAACGGAAACTGCAGATAACTCTGTTTGTTTTCGCATTAATGACGCCTATAAAACATGTGTATCGGCATGTATTGATCTTCCACATTTCTTATTCCAAAAATCATTCATCACAGATATTGTGCGAAATACTCATGGCGGTGCAGAGAATTAACACGTCGGCGGGGATGCGATGGGGCCCACCGGCCGCGGCTCCGCTCCTGATCAAGTTCTAGTCCCCTCCAGCTGAATCAGGCACATCTGATGGGCTGTACCGCGGTTTCTATATTCTTTATTGACGTTTAAAGGATGTGCACGCGCCAGAAACGGTGACGGGCTCGATGTAGATGATTTTTGCAAGGATTTCTCGATTCCGATTACATATTCAGGAAATACGATTAAACCATGATGTTTTACAAGCAAACGTTGCCAAACAACTATCTCTACAACTTCGTCGCTCATATCGTCACATTCCTCCAAAAGTCTACGAAACGAGCCAAGAAACGTCCTACTCCGATTACTAAAACTCGTGCCATGGCTAACACGGAAAAAATTGCTCAAAAGGTCACATTTTCGTGAACATATCCACACAATACTTACCTTGCGAGCATCAGATGCTAGATGATTATAAGATAAATGAAATCTTCATTGAGTCTATTCGAGTTATAGATATATCATTCATACGTACGAGTGACAACACAGAAATGGTTGAATTGCTAGATGTTTGACCTTTGTACTTTTTTCATTAAAAAAAAAAGAGTTCATTCTTGCATAACTTAGATGACGTACCCTCACTCAATGAATATCTTGTGGGGGCCATAAATGGACTTGATGTCATGCTTGTTATTGGTCAAATTTCTTTGTTAGTGAATTGCATCCATTAATTGCAGATAAACTGAATTTTTGCGGAGCCCACCGCGAAAAGGACTGCATTTCTTGTTAATTGTTAATGATACAACAACTTCTGGAGAGGTTCCGTTGTTGTTCGGCAAGAATAAATCAAAATGAGCCTCTGTAATGTAGACCAGAGCCCCGACTTCAGTCCCCGCAGCAAAAGTGTCGAACTGTTATAAGGAATACAACACGCCAATCTACTGATTTTGTGTATCAACCAAAATACTTCTCAGTGCATCAGCACCTTGGATTACTCACACAGTTGAGAGGAATATTGCAAAACAATCCGAGCGTTGACGTTGTAGGGATTCTGTGTGGAAAATAGTTCAAATCTCGATAAGGATCTTGAAGCGATACCGAGATTCCTTGACGTCGACGAGACATTGATAAAATGGCTAACAGCTCGCAAGCCGCCAAAATCTT
Organism: Eretmocerus eremicus; assembly: GCA_030522705.1. Lineage (NCBI taxonomy): Eukaryota > Metazoa > Arthropoda > Insecta > Hymenoptera > Aphelinidae > Eretmocerus > Eretmocerus eremicus. The sequence continues at coordinate 10,751 of JAPYYZ010001313.1, forward strand.
TTCTCTCCTCTCGGTTACTCGCTTTTTCTTGGGGAGGTGTGGACGTAACGCAAAGAACTAGCTATCAGAGAGCGCGAATCATCATTCAACATAATCTCCCGTCTCCTCGCGCTCGTCGGCTTCACCAAGAAGTGCTCGCCGAAAATCCAAACCTGGCCGGAGCCTTATGGTGTTTTTAATTACGCGCTCAGACTCGTGAGGCTGTCGCCCTATGTGCGACGAGCAAGAGAAACGGGAACCGAGTGAGCATTTCGCTCAGAGCCGCTTTAGCATAAGCTCGAAATCCCCCGAAAGTTTGCAGGCCGGCCGTTACCGCGGCTCTCGCATACAGATGATCCAACGCCTCGCGTGCAATTAACGTCTCGCTAACGGAAGAGCCAGCCCGGGCCGGCCTGGTAATAATTAATTTGCCGGATCCGACGAGGCTTTGAAGAGCTCCGCCCGAAGGGGCCAAACTTTTGATATGATCCCCTGCTCTCGCCGCGTCCCCGTCGTGCATGGGTATGGTATGGGTGCACGCAACCACGCACGGCCAATATCAAGCGAATGCGAGCGCGGTCGTGTGCGCGCCGCGCGGCCCGCGGCTGTGTGCACGATGTACCATGGGGGAGTGGTCGCACTTGGCTGTTTACGCAACGCACGCGTCACCGTAATATGGGGCGGAAACTTCACCTTTGAGTCACATCCATGTTTTAGATCTCGTCTCCCTTGAATTATCTGCTACGCTGGGCAGGCTGCTCTCGCGAAACTCTTGCCAAAAGTTTCCTCTTGGCATTCCCAGAACTGAATTCAAAGATGCCTCGGACAAACTTTTCCCCCGCTCATTATTGGACTTTGCGGAGAAACTCATGGCTCTTTCGGCAATCCGGTTCTTCACGATGCCTCGTGTCCAATTTTCTGATCAACAATGAACTGTGCTTCCCCAGACGATGCACGATGCCAGTGCGAGTCTACTGAACTACAGAAAAAATGTCCGAGATGTAAATCAAATGAAAAAACAAGCGGGAATATTTCACAAGTCTAAAGATTCATGAGAATGCTACTTTTACCCCATCATGGAATTAACAACGTACGACTAGGCAAACTCTTTGCGGATTTTCAAGAACCGCGCTGAATATATCATGTATTCATATCCTTGCAATCGAAAAATATCTATAACGGAACGGCATAGAGATCATTTCCCATAAGAAATTTGCCGCCAGAAGCAAGACGGTTGGTTGCTGCAACCTCAAACCAAAAATCGACTCTTTCAATCTTAACCTCTCCTTGGCTTTGAGGGAAACATCCCTCCATCCATTCTTAAAATAATCGAGAAAACGATTCTTTATTGACTCTGTGGGCAAGTGGGCATGTTATGATACCGAGGCAGTAACTTTGGGCCGCCAGTTACGGCGGCAGTATACTCAATCACGTCAGTGAGATTGTGATGAGCGCGCAATATACCAAATGGTACAGTACAGGCAAGTGCTAATGTCAATTGATTGTTGAGTCGTCCTATCATGTCACTGGTATAACGCAAAGTCACGCCGACACGCCGCGGAGCTCGGAGCGAGTTTTGCTAATAATTGCCGACAAAAAATTCAAGAGCGTACCGAAACTAGTCACAGGTGCGGTCCGATTCGATGATACGAGTTGGATACGGTGCTGAGTTTATCCATGCAAAATATCGATTTATTAACTCAGAAATATCAATGTCAACGAAACTCGATACGTATCGCACATCCCTGACCGCACTTCTCGGAGCAGAATCGCTCATTTATGGGCGAAACAAAACTACCGAACCTCGGCGCGAGCTGTTTGAGGCTGCGCAATGAATTGGACCGACAGTATTCCAACGTGCGACGTCGTGCTGCGCGAAATATGGCGCACAAATCGCTCGATGCATTGGAAAATTTCCCAGGTGCAGAGAGTTTCACTGTGCTATCAGGGAACAACGAGCCGAATGTTGCGAAGCGCAAAGAACGTATATAGAATCTGGCGCCAATCTTTACAATGGCGAGAGCAGGGAGCATCGCTTATTTGGCGTGGTCGCGAGCGTGGTCGATGACCGAGGGCGCGGATATTTATCGCCGTATGCGAGTTGGCCAGAGTATGCGCTCGAGAATGATGAATGCGCGCGCTGAAAAGCATCTCGCGCGCGTATCCGTATCGCGGCCCTGACCCGCTCAATAAAACTCGGCGATCGCGAGCATTTGCGCAACGATAAGAAAACGCCACCGCGATTGAATCGATCAAATTGATTGCACTCATTGGTCTTGAGCGAATAGCCATTCCCGTCATCACAGATGATCATGCTCTCACGTGCTTACCCTCACTTTTATAGAATGCTCCAAGAACCGAGGCATCAGAGACTGTGGGGATCGGTGCCTCCCGCTCAGCGGGTGCAATAAAATTATGAGCTGTCATATCCACCCAATTTATTGAAAACTCACGACAAAACGTTGAAGTTGCGTTAGTTGAAGTTTTCACACTTCAGGTTTCAAAAATTACGTTCGAATCTGTCAACGCATTACAATATGGATACACCTATCTTCAAAATCTATCATTATGAAGGTTGTCGAATTGAATTCTTCTGGCTGACTAATTAGACGGAAGGCAAGATTGAGAAAAGCCTAGAAGAGCTAGTGCAGAGTTCCCGAGAGTCTCCTCCATATTAATGGGAAACGTAAATGCGTTTTTTTAATCTGATGCCGCGGTAGGATTCGTATTCAAGTGCCGACGTCGTCGTCTTGTCGTGAACAAACTATTTGCATTACAATTCTTTACTCATTCTATCCAGGCAACTTGACATCAGCGGTCGTTTGTAAAATGTATAGTTCGGAACTCACGAGAAGTTGAGTGGTTTCAGTCACGTTAAGTCGTTGCTTTGTCGCACCCAACAAGAAAAATTATCATCAAAGATTGCAATATCGTCATTTCTAGAACTGTAGTCTCATTTCATTGAAAATTAATGTCGATGTCACGGGGGCTCGTGAATTATATTTGCCTGGAAAAGTTCGGTGACATTGCAGTGATACGTATATAATCACAGATGAGTGATTGCATACATACAATTTGTTTACCTTCCGAAAGGATTCCAGGAGAAAAAAAATGAAGACGATTTTTGAGAATTTTCTTTCAAATTGCACAATATTCCGTTTGCTCTAATTTGCTGAACTCTTTTTTTTTGGGTCAAAAGAATGCAAGATGAATTACCCGTGTAACCCTCTTTTCACCAAACTGCTATCCTTCTCAATCAATTTTGACTTCTGCCTGAATCGTTTTCAATCAGGTTCAGGTTGGGGAGTCCGGTTGTATTGCGAATTCACGGATTTTGGGTTCTAGTGGAGTCATGAAAAATTGAGTTTTTAGATACACTCACGTTTGCAGGCCTTGCGATGAGTGATGGGGCGGGAGGTGTCCCTGTAGTATCCTTCCTTGCAGTAGTGGCAGTGCCTGCCGGCCGTGAAGTGCCTGCACTGCAGACAGACGCCTCCGCTCACCCGTCCCGACAGCTTATACAGCTCCATGTTGAATCTGCACTTCCTCGCGTGCTGATTGCAGTTGCACGCTGAAACAATCCCCAAAGTCCAACATCAGGATCTACCGTGAAATTCTCATCCGAGCAATTCGAAGCAACTTGGTGCACAAAAGACGAGCTCGCACCTGCTCTCCCCTCGTTATCGCGTTACGGTTCAAAGCGAGGTTCAGAGGGCCATAGCCGACACAGACCCCAAGAATCTTCGAGGTAATCAAATCCTCAAAGATTCCGGCGCAAGTCTTGGAATTAGCTCCACATACACCCCCTCTCCAAAGTCAGCTGTGTGATGGCGCAGACATACACTCTTGTCCATGGATCTTATGCGGGGAGAAATCTCAGCTTTCGAACAGCTTGCGAGTGTACATTGTCCAGTTAAACTTTCAATAGGTGAGCATCAGAACGGCGACCGGAGCTCTCGCCGGAGCTCCGGGCCACCCGTCTCGAGTAACCTTGCCCGAGGGCACTACCGCTAATTTTTACTCTCGTCCGACGCAGCACACGGCTCTCTTGGCACTCACGCCCGTTGCGTGCATCCTGCAGCGCTAGCGAATGATAACTCGCTCTCGTACGGTGGAGCGAGGTATACGATACCGCACTAGGTGGTTACGATGTTTTTGCTCGAACAACAGTTTATCGATCGAACGAGGATAAGATCATGAGTCTTTTGAAAATACAACAATACGCGTGGGGTGTTATCGACATGTTTTAGTGGCTTCAGTAACTGTAAATTATGCCCAAAGTCGTGATTTTTAGGTTAGAGTACCATAAAGGACCTTTTCGCCCGATGGTATTTCGCGTTGATGTGAAAGTGTCCACTGGCGCAAATGATGGGCCGGGCCGATTCTCGCTGCTTTCGCTTTGATGGAGAGGCCAGAAGGGAAAACAGGCCATTTCAATGAGAGAAAAAAACAGTTCAGACTGCCCGAAACCCAAGTACGCACTACCGGAGTGTCGCGGGAGCTAGGTTGGGTCAACTCTACTTGCGAACTAAAGTAGATTCTACCGGACAACTCGGTAGACCCACTTGCTAAGAAACGTACAGCGCGCACACTTGATTCGCTTACAATTTTCTATACAGACCCTTGAAGGTCGAGTAACCGATGAAATGAGTCGTGGAACGTAGATAAGGGATTGCTCGTCAAGTTCTTTGTCTGCTCAAAAATCATGAGATAGTCATAAGAGCAATGTTTACATCGCGCGCATTTCGGAGGTTATAGAGAGACGGCGAGCGTGAGCGGAGACTCCGGTTAATGTCTCGGTTGGCGCTACTCGACACACACTAGTATGCCCCGCCGTGAAATCTCGGGTAGTTTGAACT
>JAPYYZ010001314.1:0-42657 GCA_030522705.1 Eretmocerus eremicus
GCTAGTCAGTTTATAAACTGCCTAGGCAATTCGTTCAAAACTCGAGCGGATTAGCGGAGGAGCGATTCTTGAACGAATTGCCTGCCAGTTTATAAACTGTCTAGTCAGTTTATAAACTGACGGATTGGACGAATTGCCTACGACATATACAAGTGTTTCAACTTGTGATTCCAAATCTTTTTTAATGTTGACTTTTGGGCACAGTAGGTTGATTATACTTCACTCTTGGTTTAAGCACCACAGGAGTTATTAGAATTGCGTATATCGTCGACCCACGCTCATGTTTTTGCCGACGCAGACTTGAAAAATTTGAGAAAGTTGCATTGGTTTCGATTAAGACCTGTCTCAGAGATCTCTGCCAATCTCTTTTAGTCGATAATTTTTCATTGAAATGTGCGAGCGCATGGATAAAGAATTTAGGGCTCATTCTTCTATTTTTTTCGTCCCATTCATATTTTCATCCATTTTTATCGCGCAAACAACTTGTTGAAATTCTCCAAACAAACTAAAAAGAAAACATCCGGATTCTTTTCAGTTTGATTCATGGTTGAGACGTGAGTGTCGAGCACTACTTTCATCGCCTCGGCGCTTTTTTGTCAGTGCCGGCCGGATTTTCACTTCTATTTTCACAAGGAAAATTTATGTTGACTGCTCTCACAAAATTAGCATGGAAAAACTAAAATATAAAAGATATTTATATAGTTTATTATATGTCAAAAAAATATTTATAAGAGCTTCTCATGTTCAGTAATGGCTATCACCTTCTGAAAGTTGATTAGCCTTATAATCAATCCATTCACTCACTTCCAACGACCTTCTACCATGTGCAATCAACAAACATCACGAATTGAAATAATCCAAAAGTACATACATGAATTGATTTGGAGTTTGGATCAATATGTTATAAAGGTTACTTCTAGTTGAATATGTATTATAACTATGTAATGTTGAATTATTTTACATTTTGATGCAATTATTACGAATGTTAGACTTTGTACAGCGTTTTGTAGAGAATGGTACTGTGGGTAGTTCACAGAAAAGTTGCAACGGGACAAATGATATTCACGTTAATATTTTTCATTTATTTATATTTAGATTGCAATAATCCATGTGCAATGTTGATGAAATTCCTTCACAAGTTTCACTGTATAGAAATTGTGAGTAAAAAATTTTATCAAAAGTGAAAGTTGGCTGAGCTTTGAAAGTTTCTGCCTATCATCAAAGACTGAGTGAAAATTTTGCATTATCCACAATTAAGGAATTTTCAAATTTATCCCTAAAAATGCTGTTAATCAGATAATGATTCAAGATCTATTCTAATGCAGTGGTCTTATTCGCATAACTAGATGAAAATTTGATGAATTCACTACTTGAGATCTGGAGTTGAGTTTCCAAGATAACATCTCAAATCGGAGATAGTAGAATTGATCAGTTTAGCTTTGATGGTTTCTCTGCCCAACTTTTTATGTGCGGCATATCTATGGCAACCCCCAAATGAATAATAGTAGTCACCACCTGGGAGAGAAAGGTTAAAAAATGTGATCCAATTCTTTGTTTTGTTCTCAGTATGATAGGTTATGATTCAGACATAATCCATACCATTTTGTCCTTTGATCCAGAGGATATCTATAGGTGGCACTGATACTCTACATTCAGGATCTTCTAAAGATTCCATCAAGCTTTTGACTTTACTTTCATCTACAGAAAGAGGGAATGGCCTGATGATGATGTTCATAGGTACTTCGAAAACTTCTGCATTTGGATGTGAATGTATACTTGTAAATGTTCCTTCCATCCTCATATCTAGTGATGAAAACTTTTCTTCATAACTAACATTATTATGAAAACTGGAAAATATTCCTTCAGGACTGGCCAAGCATCAAAACAGTCTTAATGTCTAGAATGTCTAGTCTCTTATGCTTTCACTCACAAAACTTCAAAGTACTGGATACAATTCTGGATCCTGATACTTTCAATGTTCTACACATAAACATGACCACTAAAAGGAGAAGAGAATGCGTGACTAAAGCAATGATGAGTTGCAAGTATCTGAGGAGATGTCTAATCTTGAACAAAGAATGGATCATGTGACTATAGATTAGAGAGGGGGCATGCATGAATCATCTCTGGTGAAGACATTTTGGAAACGTTCACAAAACATGGCAACTTGACATGCTCGAGCCACAAAAATATTAACTGAGATCCTAAAAAACAGATTTTGTTTTGCCATTTTTAACTCAATTTCATAGAACTACTTTCCATGAAAGTCACAATATTCTGAGCTAGCTTTTTATAAGCCAATGCTGAGGGGGAATCCTCATGGTTGAGGATCACAGGTTTACCGCTATCACTGCACCTGCTGACTTTATTGTCCAGTGGAATTCTGCACAAGATGTTGATGCCTAAAATTTGAAGAATTATTGACGGTAAAAATTAAGTATGAAATCTTAGCAAAAATAATTGTGTGAGTACCTAATTCTTTGGCCAAAATTTCACTTTCGTCTTCATAGAGTGGAATCTCAAATTCGCACTTGGGACAAGTGACATTTGCCATGTTGCAAACCATACCCACTAAGGGCACGTTTACTTTATTATACATGGATGCTCCTCTTCTTGCTACATCTATAGCAGCTTTTTGAGGACTAGTTACCAGTAACATTCCTGTAATGGGAAGATTTTGTACAAGAGACAAATGCACATCCCCAGTTCCAGGGGGTGTATCAACAACTAGATAATCCAAAGGTCCCCATGACACTTGATATAAAAGCTTATTTAATGCACCCATTACCATGAGTCCTCTCCAGACTACTGGGCTCTTTTCATCAATCAAAAATCCCATAGACATGCTGGAAAGAAAGTATGTGATTCATTGAAAGGCACCATAAATACTCAAATCATCTCAAATAGTCACCATTTGATCCCATAATTCACCAGTGGCTCAATGAGATTGTTGCTGTTTAATAATGGCGAATCATGTAGGTTCATCATTAATGGGATAGATGGTCCAAACACATCAGCATCTAATAGACCCACAGATTTATCAGCAGCAATGAGTTTTAAAGCTATAGATAAGTTCACAGCTGTGGTTGATTTTCCAACTCCACCCTTGCCAGATGCTACAACTAATATTTGTTTTACACCTGGTATTGGTTTTTGCTTTGGTAACCCCCTAGCCATCAACTCTTTTTGCTTTTCCAGAAGTCCTCCAGAACTACTGTTTTGGAACTTTGTGGAAGAAAAATACTGGAAAAAAAATATCTGTAATGAATTTCAATGAAGAAAATGCTAATAGATATTTACTTTATGATCCTATCATGATGAATACTCAATGAAATCCAAAGAGCTAGAGAATAATCTTGAGTCAAAAGTAATGCAAGAAATTAGTTTGAATGAGGCAAAAATGAAGATTGTTGAATCTTTTGACAAAATAAAATAGTATAATATTCACTTACATGCTTACAAACTTTGTAATAAGAGTGTTCTACAATAGTTGTAAGGTGTTGAACAAGATTGTACATTTTTACTAGTCTTCCAACCAACATCATACTGTTTTCTTCTGAGTTATGGTAGGTACTGTTTAACAGAGATGAAAGGGCTGTAAAATTTTGAGTCTGCTATGTTTCAATTGGTCTTCAAGTAGCATCTATTAGCCAAAAAGATTGCAGAACCATCAGCTGAGAAATGAAAGACTTGTGGAGAAATACATCCTATCTACTCAATTGTAGAAAAACTTCTGCGCGGTGGATGAATTGACATACTTTACCACAGAAAATCTCTTCACCATTACCAGACCGGTGTTTACCGGTCGTAACGATTACCGGCGGATTACCTTTCACGTGTCGTGTGTCGTCTGCTTATGCTCAAAATGACCATATAGACATGTCTATGGGACACGAGCTGGCTGTGGCACGTTGGGTGAAAAGAAATAGCAAAAAAGTTTGGAAACTGTCTAAAAAAATTCACACTTGATAAGCTGCATTTTGTCACCCTATTGCCATTGTCAATAATAATTTCTCACCCCCAAGTTTTTTATAAAAGAGCAATCAGCTTGTACCACCGTGACCCGGCCTTTTTATTGCGAAAAAGTCTGCTTACGCCTCCAACCCCAACTCTATACTGCTAATGTTCAATCCTCATGATTCAAGATTTATCTTCATTTCTATTATATTATTGAAAAACAATCGATGCCTTGCCCTTACCACCTCCTGATGTCCATGGCATAAATAGTAAATAATAATAATACAGCACCGCGCGCATGCTCACTAATATACAAATATATACCTATACGTATATGTATAAATACCTATACATGGCATTTCGTGCCACGAAGACCGAAGAGTGTTTTTGAACAATATAATACAAAAAACGAATGATACTTGGTGGATTCTAAGAAATCAAAAATTGTAAATAAAAGATGAACAATTAGTAGAGATAAATTTCAAGGCATGAAAAGTCTCATTTGCAATAAAATAGCCGGGTCACAATGGTATAAGGTGATTGTTTTTACATAGAAATCTGAAAGGTGCACAATTACTATTGACAACAGTATAAAAGTGCAAAAATGCATCTTATCATAGATGCAATTTTTCATGACTTTCTAAACATATTCCGCCCTAACTTCCAAAGGGTTAGAACAACCGAATAATCAGCTGATTCTAACCTGCCTTGCTCAGCCTTGCTTTTCAAGTGCTGGTTGCAGCATGACGTGAAATTCTTATGTGCAGTAGAGACTTTTTATTATTATTACTTTATATTCTCACTGGTGCTGTCATTATTACCAGGATTATGCCTGTACGTGCACATTTTTTCTATGAGCGTTATAAATTGACATCTGCCTCTGCAGGATTTGATTTTGTGTTCAGTGTAAAGAAACGAAAATTGTTATCTATAAATAATACTGATTGTTGGTGATCTGATCATATAATTAATTAATTTCTTTGTAGTCTGATAAATGCTGTTCAAGTAATATCTTCGTGAAAGATGGGCTTGAAAGCTGCTGTTCAAACTCTCAGGTAAGAATCACTGTCTCCATTTCAGACGATCAAGACCAAACTGTTAAACTCCTTTTTCTCAATTGTCCAATGCAAAGTTCTTCTACAGCTCTCTATAAGCTTCTCAAAGTAAATCTCACTGTTACCCATAGTATTGCATGATTCAACTCATTACTTGGGTGAAATTCTTTTTCAGTATTTGATATGTTCATTGACAATATCATTTTTTGATGATAAAAAATCCAGCAAGTTATCTGGGGTATTTCCTGTTGCATTGGTTGTTCTGGGGAAGTCCATAGAAATATCAAGGTTACTTGGGTATTGGAGTATAGTATCAGAGTAAAAGTAGACCTGAAATATTGCTCCCTGGGCAACAGAAGTACAGTTGATTTTAAAAATAAACATTACAGTTGTCATTCCTTTATGTCTTTCAACTAAATAAATACAAGAAGAATGGAAGAATAGCCAGCCATTATGATTGATTATAATCTGGTTTGGGTACTTGTGCCACTGACTTCATTTGGGTGTATGCTCATTTATCTGCCATGAAATAATCGAAAGCCAGATGTTCTTGTATTACATTTTCAACTTCATTCATTCAGATAAATTTTGTAATAAGATTGAATTATTGTTTCAAGTTGTGAGTTGACAAATGAATCCAGTTTAAGCTTTATACGATTTTTTAATTTTCCATTCCATTACTGGCATGTAGCTATCTGTGAAATAACCTCAGCGATTGAAATAAATTTTTATTCACCCAGGAAAGCTGCACCATTAAAAGACAAAGTCCAGCAATGTAAGGATTTATTAAATGACAATGATGCATGGATGTGTCAGAAGCAACTTCAGAACATTTACCAGCAAGTTCTCATTCTTGACCTAGAATATGCTTTGGACCGCAAAATAGAGCAGGAATTGTGGAATCTTGGCTTCAAAAATTATATAGCATTGCTGCAGTCACAAGCAAAAGACCGTCGTAATCCCAAGCGAAGTGAATCACAGGCAATGTTGAGTTGGTGTTTAGAGTCTGCAAATGGATTTTATCTCACTTTGTTACAAGAAATATGCACTGCTTTTGATCTAGATTTACCTTTTAGGAGGTTTGTGATGAGATTTTTTATGAAAATCACTATGAGATATCCAAATATTGTATTGATATCATTGATACGATTCTTGTGAGGCCTCATGTCGATCTCAAAACTTCTAACATGATCTTTTTAATCACAGGAAAAGCTATATGTATGGATGCACTTTACCCTGGAAAGCTGTTGAGAAACTATCTGCTCCTCATAAGTCATCTTGCTTCTATGCTTGTCAATACTGTCTTGTGCATCTCGGTGATATTGCCCGTTATCGTAATCAAAATAAGCAGGCAGATCTATTCTATCGACATGCGATTTCATTGTCACCTAGTAGTGGTCAACCCTACAATCAGTTGGCACTGCTTGAGGCATCACGGGGAGACAAAATAGGCACAGTATTTTATTATGTGAGATCTGTATCCGTGAAGCATCCGTTCCCCGTAGCCACGGCAAACCTTGCAAAAACTTTATCTTCAGCTCTTGATGACAACTCATTCACCATAGATGGAAAAGCAAAATTAAGTTCTCAAGAATACATAGCTGTATTCTTGAAGCTACATGGAATTTTATACAGCTGCGGAGATTTAAGGTATGGTTTTTACTTAATCTATTGTTTTGATGCATAATAATGAGGGTCCAGACTAAACTATTCAAGGCGCAATATCTTGAAATCATCTTCAAATGGCATGTCGGAGCCTTGCAAGCGCGCTCCTCATAGAAAGCCGGCCCCATTATTCTTTAACCCCTTAGCGATTTGGATCAAAGAGGAGAAGACGAGTTTTCTATATAAGTGATTCCGCCAAAAGTGGGATTTTCTGCGTCCGAGGCTCGCAGAAGTCTTTCAATCGTTGCGGTTGAAGTTTTCTAGGGTGTAATATATCAAAACCAAACTTTGTAGTCTGTTTTTGAGTGATTTTTGATGCCTCCATTTTTAATATTGACCAATTAGGAATCAAAATGTCAACTTCGTTTTCCCTTCCAGAACCCAATAGTCGCTATAAAAACCAATACTACTCCTATGTAAGGTCACAAACCCTTATGCGCAATCACGCATCTCAAATTCTATACTTTTGGATGAATCATTCCACCATTTTGCGAGTCGAAATAAACAACTCAGTTTTCGTAGGGGCAAACGACATTTTGTCGAGAGATTAGCGCCAAAACTGCTGGTACAGCACTAATAAGGGCGGCAAACACCCAGATCGTTGGTATGGCCCTTCGGACCGATCAATTTATGATTCGAACATCCCAAAGGCTTGAAAAATGCGATAGTGTGGCTCTAGAATCAGATCTGTACAGTAGCGAGCAGCTCGAAGTCGAACGGGTTTTACAACTCGCGCACAAAAATTTCTGTGTGCCGCTACTGGTAGTGGGATTTTCTGCGTGCGAGGTTCGCACAAACCTCCGCGATTTTCAATCGTCGTGGTCGAAATCTGCTATGGTGTAGTCTATCGGTACCCAACTTTGGAATCGTTTTTGAGTGATTAATCGAATCTGTGCAATACCGAGCAGTTGGAACGGGTTTTACAACTCGCGTACAAAATTTTTAGCCAGTTCCGTCGCCCTGGTGTGCCGCTACCCTGTGAGCTCTATGGCTTAGTGAGAAGCATTTTTTCGTAGTATTTGGCGGCATTAGGTAAAATATGTGCGTAAAAGAGTCCACGATTAGTCCCCGAGTTTTCAGCAGCTGAGAGCATTTTTATGGCAAAATGTCAATTCCGTCCCGGTCTCGGCCTCTTGAGATATGCCTCACATTTCCCTCGAACTCATGTAAGGCTACGTAATTCTGGATACTTGTTCTGATGCTCAAACAAGTCAAAGTAAACTCCATTGATTGACCGATCGAAATTCATTTGGGGCTAAAATAATTTTTTGACTCATGTCACACCCGTGAACATTTTTGGCCTCAAAAATCCCACTATTGACGGAATTACTGATATACTGAAATCTACATTTGTCTTCTCCTCTTTTGATTCAAATCGCTAGGATGTCTGAGAAAAATGTGAACGCCCAGGAACCATAATGTCCTCGGTAATATATATATGGATACTTGCGTCATATATGAAAGCAGGCAGTTTGGGTCGAAAAAGGAGAAGACAAATGTAGATCTGAGTATACAGAACATTTGTCTGCTCCTCTTTTGATCTAGATCGCTAAGGAAATTCAGACTAATGGAAACAGCATTACGGCGTGTGCCTATGCTATGACATGTCCTTAATTTGTTCAGTTAAACAGTTTTCTGCACAAGTTTCTGAATTATTTATATCGTTTCTTATGATTAGACGTGGATGGATTTCTTGTTCACCTTTACATAATTTGAAATACGTGCTCAACAATCATTTATAACTCACTGTCTCTAACTTCCAGCTCTGCTAGAGTATGCGTGAAATTACTAAACGATACTCTAACGGCTCTAGTGGCTACTGAAAGTTTTCACTCGTGGAGATTGGTTCAGATGCTGGTAATTAATCTCTATGCCTTACAACACACAATGGCTGGGATATCAACTGCAAACCTGAATGTGATAAATGTCGATCAGTTGAGTTCAGACGAGTTGATGTCCAGAAACTGCATTATGGACCTCATCGCAGGAAATTTATCAGCGCTTCTATTACCAGTTTACACGATAAAAAATGCAATGGTTGACTATTTTGCCTTGCCAGCCAGTGAGTTGATGTTGAACATTTTATTCATTCCATGTCCTCTATTGCTAATGATGAGTACTTGTTTTCATTTTGTAGTCAAACTGTGCCTTGGCTGGATCGAGCAAAGCCCGAAAATTTTAGAAGATTCAGCGTTTGCCTCTCGACTTCAAATATGGCCCAGTCTTTGTGTACTTTTGAACAATCTGCAGGGTTGTATATCTCAGTTGGAATATAATCAGTGTAAGTATTCTTTTTTTTCTTATAGAAGATGTTACTTTTTTCTATAGGATTAGCAATTTATTTTAAATCGAGTCAAATTCGACTTTGAATGAAAATTTATTCTCTGGACAGAGAATCAGATTCAATTTAATGTCAATCGAACCTCATTCGATTCCGCATCAATTACTTATCTATTTAATCCTTAAGAGGATGTCGGATACCGGCATTGTCAAATTTTCACATTTCTCCGCGAATTTTTGAAATATTGCTAAGATTGGTAGTAACGCCGCTCCTGGATGACTTGTAGAATCGGCGTTACTTTGCAGATCTACGATACCTCAAAAATTCGTCAAAAAATTTGAAAACTGAAGATTGTCGGTAAGAATGCAATTGGGATAGGACTCCGACATGCCCCTAATACCTCCAATCCGAAATTACTTCGTCGAAAGCATAAGCAACTTTCAAATCAAAATAACTGATGTTTTTCTATTGAATTGTTTTCGCGAGATTCAAATATTGATTCATTCTTTCTAGATGCCAAGGTACCACTACCAGAGGATGTCAATCTTCAAGGTTTCTTACCTCTTGAAAAATCGTTGGAAAACCTAAATTTCACGAACATAGAGTATAAAATGAAAACTGCAATGCTGAATAAGGTGCGAGCTATGCGCATTCTTCAAATTGGTAAAAGAATGTCACTTTTTAAAACAAATGGTGTCTCGTACATCTCTCTGGACGTCGGAGATGAAAATGAGAATCCAAAATTCATCCCGGCGAATGAAGGAATTGGCGTTAGTCATGAATTAATGAAAGAGTTGGAAGAGTTGAGTCTCAACAGAGAAAAACAATCCGTGATATCTAATAGCCCCAGTCTATCCGAGACAGCTAGCAGTAAAAGTTCATCAGAGATAGATAGTTTAGCAGCTGAATTAGGACGTAAGTGGATTTTTCAATTGATTTACATTTGATGGGTGTTGGTTGAGATGAGATTTATAACGTTCAGGGTTTACAATATAACGAAAAAGAATAGCTTTTCTGAAGTTCCTTAATGGAATTCTTTTTTTTAGACATTTCTACACATATTTTTTAACGATCTACTCGAACTTTTTTCGTTTTATCTTCTTGTGCATCCTGAGTTGGATGAAAATTGATCCAGCTTGATGGCTTGTGCTCTAAAATTAATAATGGAATTTTTTTTCAACAGTGGAAAAGCGAGGTGGCATATTGAAGCCCCAAGGATCTTTAGAGCGTCATCGTGGGGATCTAAATGAAGTAGCAAGTAATTCAGATGCCTGTTCGGTACCTTGCGCTACTCGTAAGCCGCGCCAAAATGTGGCTATGCAAGCAATTATGCGCAGGGCTGAGACCGAACAGAAACAGGTCACATTTAAGAACGTGTCCCCTGCCTCTATTGCTGAGGAGACTACGGAGCCTTCGAAGCCAAATGTGATGAAAATTTCCGCTGCGAGTATCGCTAACGCAGCTCCAGTCGTCCTGGCCTCGAAAACCAAAAATATCATAGTTTCTACGCCCTCCTCTACCAACTTTGGTAAAACAGCTAGCAGTACAACGACCGTTCAGTCACGCCCACCTCTGATGCCAAACATACCATTTGGCTCGCACGTTAAATCTATGCCGGCGACGTACAAGCTTCAATGCCCGCCGAAACAACAACAAGAACAGCCATGCGATGAACGCTCACAGGTTTGCACCGAGAATTGAAGTTTTCATTCCGCCCCCTCTATCTATTTTGAATACTTGAAAAGAATATGTAACAAATGTTGAATGACAACTATCTTCTTAGGCAATAGTCCGGTGATATTTGTATCGCTCATTTTTTGTCACGAAAATGAAGCTTTTCTGCCACTTGTCAGTTCTCTCGCAATTGTCTCAAAATTAATCTGACTCCACGTCACGTGCCCCTGTATAGGTCGCTCTCGTTGAAAAATGAATCCCGACTTTAATTACTGCTCGGGCTAGCGCAACGAATTCGCATCACATCCAAGCTGTTGGTAATCGAGAAATAGAATAATTTTTATAGGAATAACTCCGGAAAACACGTTTTTTCACGCCTCCTCGCCGGGTCTCATTCGTGAAAAAAACGCATTTCCGGGTCTTTTTCCTATAAAATATCTCATAGGTCGTGTCGCGTAAATGCGTCCTTTCCCGAACTCGTGCGAAAACTTCGTTTTCGGCACTCGTCCGACAAAAACGCATTTTCGCAACACGACCTATAATATACTATGATTGATTCAAATTTCCTCATGTATCTGCAAAATGATCCGCTCAGGTTTGGAATAGTATATCACGTACCGCTGCGCGTACGGGCGATTTTTATGCTCGGGCTACAAGCGACCATGCGACTAACTCGCATGCGTATACTACTTTTCCGCCTCAGGGCGCGGAAACAGCAAATCTTCCCGCGCCCTGAAGCGGAAAAATAGTATATACGCATAGCTCGCATGGATGCTTTTGGCACGAGGGCCTTGTAGCCCGAGCGTGCTAAAATCGCCGATACGCGCAGCGGTGCGTAATATACCATTTCCGTTTTTATAGTATAGGTCATAAAAACAGTGTCGCAACTGATTGTGCCGACTTTTGGCCAACTTTTTTCACCATCAAAATTTTCTTCTCAAATCCTTCTTGGAGTCCGTCCACGAGTTATGAGATGGTCAATTGGTGGTTTTTTATTCCTTCCTCTTCCTTTGTACTTTGCAAATCCAATTTCGTGCTAGCCTCTTCCCTCCTTGCGCGTTATCTGATACTGGATGCGCTAACCCTACAAGCAAACAATCGGCGACAGGTACCCTTTCTTTGCATCGCGAATGGGAGAAAGCGGGGCGATACTGGACTTTTTTTGAGTTCCAGGTATCCTGTGATACTTGGACCTAAGTTTCGGAATCTCAACATGTAACTTGAGAATAGAATTAGAATTTTCATCGCCCAGCTGGACGATACTTGACAATGTACCCACTGTACATGGTGCGACACTTTTTTCGTTACTCGAAGAGCAGTAAAGGAAGTGGGATGACAGCGGAAGCTTAGATTGACTTGAATTATTGTGAATGGGCGACCAAGAGGGGTGTTTTTATTACGACCTTTCAACCTCTCTGGACTGCCGAAGCCGTGTCGAAATGTTGGAGAGCAAGAGTTAATTTTGCCATTATTTCATCTTGCAGTCGAACTACCAGCAGCAAGGGCCACGTCAATCTCAGTGCGACGGAATAGCTTTTGCTTCTCGTACTGATAACCAGCTGTCAGATGGCGAGGCTCAGGTGCCGACTGATTCGCACTCGGCGCTGATCGCGTCATCTTACAATCAGTATTCTCAGCCAGCTCAACAGCAACAATGTCCACCGGCCATCGCTACAAATTCTGCCAATTACGCGAATCAAGCGTTGAACGCTCCATCGTCGCAGTTTACCCACAATGCCGGAATCTCTGCCTCGCTACTGCAGTATCCCGCCCAGGCTGCTACTCAGTCGCAAGCTCCATTCCAAGTCAACGTACAGAACAACTCGATGAATCAGCAGATGCCGCTGCAACAGTATCAGCAGAATCAGCGTTACCATCACAGCGTGGCCAGCACTCACGTTTCCCGTCCGCCTCAGACCAGTGGCATGATGGGCCAAGCTGCAAACGTGCCAAACTCTCCTCTGCAGCAGCAACCCATAGGTAAATCTGATTGTAAAACTTGAGATCAAATTTTAGTCAGGACGAGATCGACGAGGTGGAGTAGCTATCTTTGATCTCTCGGCGCGGACCATTCACTTGTTTAACCTCGTCAAGAATAGAACGCGTTATCCGCTGCTGCACTTACTAGAAAAGCCCAGGGATCGTAGTTGTGGGTCGCCCATCTGGCTCAAACTGCAGAAATAGTTACACATAGCATTCATCAGCTGCAAATGCAAATGCTCAAGTTCATTCCAACTACAGGTTTAACATTTGCACACACGGTTGGTAGATATTAGCTTTTGGTCCCAAGCAGAGATTACTCCTGCAGATTTAGCCGAGATCATTACCCAAATCCCGTGGGCTCTGATCGGTAGAATTATCACGTGTCTATCACACTTTCAGACTCAAAAAGAGGTAAACCTATGGAAATTGTGGATCAAGTCCAAAATCCCGGTTACGTATGAGCCGATTTCGGCTTATAGGGCGCCGACTCAAAAGTGAAAGGGATCTAAGGGTTCGAGCCAAGAATATTTTATCATACCGACTTCTGCGTAATATGTTTGAAGTATTGCGTCTCTTGAAACATAATGATTAGATATGAGAGCTGAAACCCTCGAAGAAGAGATATTTTTGTGACCCCATTGATGGCAGTAAATGAGCGGTTATGAATCATAGTGCAATAAGTCCATTTCAAATTTTACAAAATCGTATTAATTCTCCACGAAGTGAGAGACCCGGACTCGCTTTCATCGAGGAAATCTTTCTATCGTGCAGATGAACGATGAATTCGTATGGCGGCGAAGGAATTTTCCCATGTATTGTCATAGGGCCCATCATTTCCAACTCGATTTTTCAAAGGTCGAAAGTGAACTCCAAAGACGGCGAGGGAATCAATCAATTGTCACGAAATTTCATAGTTATTGTGTTACAAGGCCTTTCGTTGATCTTAAGCTCAGATATGAGATGAATAAAGGTTCTGGCTTTTATCGCCCTTGGAGTTGCAATTGCTGAGCTTTTTGGCATACCTATTGTCGATCTTTGAGGACGGCGGTGAAAATGAATCAATTCCACAACATTCTTTGGAAAAAGTGATGTTCCAAGTGATGTGCAGAGGTAGCGCAGTCGTGAAAAATGGTGTACTCCTGCGCATATGGGCGATTTTGGCTTGAGGGGTTTCGCTTGGGTTGCAAGGCCCTCGTGTCGAAAGCGAACATGTGCGCTAGGTGTATATGTCGTAGGCCGATAGGATTCGCCACGCGGAAGAATTCTATCGAATTGAAAATTCCAGGCTGATAGAGTATTGGCGGAGCAATTCCTATCGGCCTGGTTCGTTTTCAGCCCGGTAGCTATCGGACTAGGACGACAGAATTTGCTGAAATTGAAACAGCTCAAAGTTTCTATCGAGCTAAAATAACCCGGCCGATTGGGTTTGCATCCTTACTGCGTGCCCACAACTTTTTCTGGTAATAGTAATGATGACAATATCAACAACCATCGACACGCTATAATTATTCCGAATTGAAGCTTCCAAGAACATAGATAAAGTGCAAAATCGAAAAGAATCACCGCATAAATGTCCGGGGCATCAAGTAAGAATACTTAATTTAACAAACATTTGTTGAAAATATTCAGAAGTTTTTATACGTCTCGGGATGAACAGAAGTTCGTGCCTTATGTTCGATTTCCAAATAACATGCAGCACCTACACACCTGTGCTAAAAAATTTTGATAGTCATAACAGCTCATCAATTTCCTCAAGGTCTTAAACTTTCTGTAATAAAAATGTTCGACTGATTAAATTTTTCACCTGAGAGGAATTTCTGAGATTACAAAAATTTGTTCACCATGACAGCTATGAGAACGAGCTGTTGGACCTTTTGACATTTGGTCAAATTTTGTGGTATCTAGGGTTAGTGCCAAACATCGTTCTAGACTAAAAGATCACCAAAAATTTCGTTCATCCCGAGATGTATAGAAACCTCCTCCGTTTCCAACAAATTGTTTTCAACAAATGCTTGAGGTATATAATAGTCGCTTTTGATACGCCCTGTCATTCATCGTGCCACGATGATATTCCTTAAAGCACTTACTCCATGTTATGTGAAAACTTTTACTTGGAACAGTTATAATGATGAATGTAATAATATTTACTGGCTTTTTTATCGTTATTGTCCGCAAAAAACAGTTGGTACCCACAGCAGTGAAAATGCAAACTCTATCGGCCGGGTAATTTTAGCCCGATGGAAATTTCGAGCTATTGGGACCTAAACTCCGGAAGGGGAGTCTCCCCCGCGCCCCGCCGCCGGCCTATTACTTACAAGGAATGTACAGAAAGTCATTAAATCTCATAGGAATATTCAATCCCATTGGATCAGAAACGTGGAATTCCCGAATTTCGAGAGGGAAGATATAGGGTACACTTCTCCGTTTCGACTGTCGCCATCTAGTCGAAAAGGAGAAGTGTAGGCGAGCGGCGTGGTGCGGGGGGAAACTCCACTTCCGGAGGTTAGGTCCCAATTTCGAGATCGGGAAGTCCTATCGGCCTGGGAATGGACCAGTCCGATAGTATTTGCTCCGACAAGAGTCTATGAGCCTGGAATTTTCAGCCCGATAGACTTTTCCCGTGTGGCGAATACTATCGAACTACGACATACATATATACTATTTTCCAGCCCAGGGCGCGGAAAGGCCTTGTAGCCCTCGCCCCGCTCGGGTTACAACCGACGCCTCGTGCTAAAATTGCCCATTCGCGCAGCGGTGCGTAGTATACTATTCCTTATTCTTTGTAGGAAATAACGGGGAAATTCTTTCTGACACCATGGTTCAAGTTGGCGAGAATTCTACGAGATTGTCATTTTCAATAAAGACTTTCACGAATTGAGTGAGATAAATTCAGCGCAGTCACTTTTTCTCGCAATGTTTGGCGTCTCTTCACTCATGACTGCCATTTTTCTGTCATTATTGTCAGCTGTCTTCTCGGTATTGCGCTTCTATCAGATTTGATCGTCCAAACATCTAAATTTGCAACGAATTGAAAACAAATGAGCTTCGCAATCAACAATTTTGCGAGCAATCGATCGATCTCACTGCACTGAGCTCTTTATTCAGATGCCGATAAAACCCATCATTCGTAGCGATTTTCAAGACAAGATCATGAAAATTAGCATGAGCATTCCGGACGGAAAACTTATCGCGCTTTCGTTTACATGCCAGAGATCCAAATATCAGTTTTGAATTTTTCCTCGGCGGTAGATGTTGATCGTTTAACCCAGAGAATTCAAACATTTTACCTGTCCAGGAGAGACCACAGCCTCTGGGTCACCGATCTGCTTAATACGGCAAGAATAGTCTTCTTCCAGTACCAAAAGATGATATCTAGAACCCCAGAGTCTAACCCCCAATCGTTTTCGAGATATGCCCCAGAATTGTAGTACTGTTCATATAGGACCATATTGAAAAGTTATATCTATAGATATACTTGCAATGCTAATGTCATAGGATGTAGCTCGAAATCTTTTGAGCGCTAGACTCTGGCTTTGGATATCATCTTTTGGTGTTGGAAGAAGACGATTCCCAAAGTTCTAGCCAACTCCGCGACCTGAAGGCTGTGGTCGCTTCTGGTGAGAGGAAGGACCCACATCTTTTCGTCTAAAAAAGTTTGAAAAAGTTTTGACTGAAAAAGGGCGTGGTTTCTCAAATCAAAGTTAATTTGATTCATCACTTGTCCTTGAGCAAAAAATGTCTGAAGCTTATTTCATGTTTCTATTTTACAGGTCAAAATATTGGCTTCCCTTTAAAACGCCATCTGGATATCCTACCTCAAAATATGACATCAATCATGCATCCTCCTGCTAACACTATGGGCCTACAAAATCAGATGAATCTACCTAGTCTCAATGTTCCTACGAGCCTCGAGATTGCGTATCAAAATAGTATTTCCGAAGTCGCACCATCAGAGGCGTTTTCTGCAAATGCTCATCGTCAACAGAGCTCTACTGGGGCAATTGGCTTGGCGCAAAATAATTTTATGCAGCTGTCACAGTCAACACAGAAACATATTGCCCCAACAAATTATAACAATAGCCTCCAGCATGCGCTACCGCAATTAAATTTCCCTAGTCAGACAAATCTTGCTACATCTGAACAGCAGCATATCAGTAGTTATCCAACTTACCAAAGCTACGAGTCAAAAGAATACAACCCTTGGAGAGATCAACCACCCCAGCCCCCCTTAGCATGGTGGGGCAATAGTATTTCGAGCGGACAAATGCTACAACAACAGATGCACACTGGGGATCGTGCAATGCCTGGAAAATCTGATGCCTTCCAAAATTGGATCAGCACTCCAAATCTCGCCTGCCAAGGATTGAACAATGCACCAGTTACCCATAATACTATCTACCAACCAAATACCTTGCAACGAAGAGTCGGCAACAGAGGAAGCAGCAACGAAGATTTTGGATCATTCGAGGTAAGTCTTGTAGAGTTTATAACCTTTGAAAGAACGAGCGTTATAAATTAAAAAGCAAGCATTTTCTGGGTTGTATAAAATGTTCGACGTTGAATGAAATCATCACGATGGCGCATAAATTCTTGAGTCAGGAACACGTTTTTATTTTCTCAATGTGTTATCGAATCAAATTCATCGAGATCAGTATGAGAAGTACGGACAAATCCGTAGAATTTGCGTTTTATGGATTAGTAACCCAGAATTTGAGTACTCCAAAAAGCGCATCCGAAAAATATAGAAGAAGAATCATAGCTGGGTTCTAAAATTCTGCACGTTATGTAGGATTGATTTTTCCAAGGAAATTTGCACCTTGTGCAAGTATTGCATAACATCTCGTGGAGTTGAGTGATAAAACTGCAGAAATTCAGAAAAAATTGAACATAATTAACTCTATACCCTCCCAGACTCCGTAGTGAGCTTTAGCAGGGTGGCCATTTTCTCTGGAAACTGTCATTTCTGGAGCCTCAAGGAATCGGGGAAAAAATTCTGGAGATTCTGGATTCTCAGTGAATTTGATCGAGACTCTGGAAATTTCAGAATGATCGGCTGAAGAAAATTTCAGCTTCAAGACCCGATGACTTTGAGTACCCCAATAAACCTGAATCCATCGCGATGAATAAAAACTGGACTCTGATAGGCCATCAATAATTGGTCCAATTATCGGTCTAATTGCTCGCATAATTTTCAGAATTCATGATAGATTTGCGAGCTCGAGATCATAATTCGCGAAGGCGGGTCACCATAAATGACAGATGACAAAGACCGCGATCCATAGGTTTCGCAGTGCTTCTGGCAAATATTCAGAATCTCTCGGACAGAAACGATTGCAGGAAGAATTCTGAGAAAGAATGCCAAGAGATAAACATAGGAACTTTGAATTGAAACGTTTGAAAGAAAACAGACAGAAAGTTTTGGATAATGCTCACGCAAAAGCTTCAGCATTGGGTGATCAAATTTCGGAGAGTGGACAAGATCTGCGATAAGTTTCTAAGATTGTATAAATTTCTACAAATTTTATTAATATCATTTGGTAGTTGTGTATCCTTCGACAGTTGTGTAATGAAAAATACACAACTTACTTTGAATGGGATGTATTTTTGGATTTTTTCATCGTAGGCAGGATAACATTTTTGAGGAATATTTGGCGATGTATCATCTCTAGAATTTGACAGAATGTGCTCTTAAACGTCTGGAATCTCAGGGAATTTTACCTTGAAGATAAAATGGTTTATCTGGCTTTAGACACCAGAAGCAGTGCAGTTTCTTGAATGTACAAGGAAAATCCGATTCTAAGGCCCAAAATGGCTGTGCTAACCTGGAACAGGCATATTTTTTATCCCAAAAGCTCAGACTCGGGAGTTTGGCATGTTCTTCGACTTTGAAAATGCTTGGAATGAGTTTCTATATGAATTCTCGGGAATATTGGGTAATTAACTCAATTTCTTTTAGAATGGACTTTTGAGTTCTTTTTATCACAGTGCGCAAAGTCTTGTGACGGAATCGCAGAAAGTCGACAAAAATTCACTTCACGTTTTTCCTGAGAGTATGTAATTTCACGGATCGACGAAAATCGATATCACAATCTTGTTAGTCGTCCTTTCTTTGCCGAAAACGTTCACCCCAATCTTGCTGCTTATTACACATTACACCATCGTAGCCCCCCCCCCTTCCTCGGTGCAAGTTACAGAAACAGTATCGTAGCTCGTATAGCTCTTCCCCCAGCCCAGATCCCCGCTCCCTCACAGATAGCCAGGTAGTTTACGGCCTTTCCTTAACGTTGAACTTCTTGGAAGCACTTTCTGGATTTGAAATGTGTTTTGGTGAGGATGTCGAAGCCAAAAGTCCGGGTGGTGGCCACCGCGGACATAAATTCAACTTTGACGGTACTTTGCGGAAATTAGGGGCATTTTTCATTAGTTTCTACATAATGAATCGTCTTTGGCCACGACCCGATGCGAAATGAGGGCCAGTGCCATACGAATCACAGTTGTGGCATTTTGAGTCATGCGCTCGAGTCGTATTCACTAAGATTCGTACTGCACTGATCGTCGACTAATTTTGTATCCGATCGAAGTAGGAGACAGCTCAATTGGTTCTTTGCTCGGACTCTGCTACGGACTTTGGGTCAGTGGGGCCACTTTTTTTTTGAGAAAAAGCCACAATTTTCCGCCAAGTGTTTTTAAAGTTGAGTTTGTGAGTGTATTGGCCACAGAACGGATTAATTGCTGCGGCATGCCCGCCAGGATCATTCTGGAAGTGGTCACGGTATCATCCGCATTAGAGCAGTGATACGAATGTCAAGATCTCGGGTGAAGTTACGCAAGTCCTTTCTTAAAAATGTCGGAAATACCTGTATTATAATGTTAGTATAGAGAAGTATTGAATAGGATTCGAAGGTTCGAGAAGGATGCTTCAACTTGGAAAAATGCGCGACAATGGTTTTGATAAGGGATCTCAAGCGTGCAAGTCGCAATTGACAATATTTTTAAAAAATAGACTTTCGTCACTTTGTCCAAGATGCCTCAAAATACTGAATTAGGTTCACCCGATTTTACATAATATTTTGTAAATCCATCACAAAATGGCACCCCTTGTTCGTTTTATTCATTGAAGCATATAAGAACTCACGGACAAATGATTCATTTTTGTGAGAAAAAAATGTCACATTGNNGCCTTCCCGAAGTTTGAGTTTACACGATCCGAGTTACTCAACTCAGGTTTAACAATAATACACGATAAAGTGAGCGTCCAGCCACGTCCTCAAATCTATCAGTTAGAGCTTCGAATGGGAGAATTTCTAAGCCTCAGCCTGGATGTTAATCGGGATCAATTTGGATTTGAAAATGGCAAGCCCCTAATTTTAATCCCGGATTCAGAAACTACCATCAGCTGGGGCTACTTAGAAACCGGAGGGGGGGGGGCTACTTTGTACAAAAAAGGTGTGCAAGTCCACGCTTTTGTATGCAAATGATCTTACGGCACTAAAGCCAATTCTTGCCATTAGATACATACGTGGACCATGTATTTTTGCTACTGGGAGCCTCTCTGTAGTAGCTGTAAGGTTTTCAATAATAGTCTTTCACCAAAGAGTGTTTTGCGCAAGTGAAAACCCGACTCCAAAAAATTGATCTGATAGAAACAATTCTTGGAGGAATCTCGCGTAGCGGCGCTATATTCCATCGATCCGTGTCGTCATCTTGACGAATCCATCGTTACATTGCAGTATTTTCACTTTTTGGAAGTGTGAGGGCGGAAAACCGGACAAGATCGCCTATTTTCGGGTGAGGTAGGGCTACTTTGTAACGTTCTTTGAGGCCTCTTTGGCCAGCTTTATTTCTCGGATCCGACGTTGGATTTAACTGTATCGAATTTTCGTTGAGGAGAGCTTTAAAATCAGCTGAAGAACGTCTCATTTCGATGCCTCGGGGCCGAGTTCACGAGACAATTTCACGACAGAAAACCAAATTCCCAAGGCATTTTCTGGTCCCGAGGATCCGAGTTGGTCCGGGCATTGAGACCTGGACGAGGTATCTATTCAAATCATGATTGTTCAGCGCAGAATTGTCCAAATAGACTTTTCTAGGTCTAGGAATAGAGTAGGTCGTTTTAAAACTGAGACTCTGCACTTTTGAATGTCGACTAGTAGATATTGATTTGGAGTGATGAAATTGCTATACGCCAGCTGGTGACGTAGAATTACTAAAAGTGTGGCAAAGTAGCACCAAAAGGGTCTTACATTGTAACACAACTCCAAGTGTTCGTAACTTCGACTAGAAACGTCCAAATAGACTTTGTAAACCTGCTGAGACTGTGAGCTTCCGATTGTCCACAAATAAGAGCAAGATTCATCTATATAAGAGGTACAAGCCAAATGAGTTAAAAAATGCAAGAAATGTTACAAAGTAGCCCCACTTGAAGCTACCACAGTTTCTACATCCGAATATCCTCTTTGGAACGAA
The DNA here is from genome assembly GCA_030522705.1 of Eretmocerus eremicus. Lineage (NCBI taxonomy): Eukaryota > Metazoa > Arthropoda > Insecta > Hymenoptera > Aphelinidae > Eretmocerus > Eretmocerus eremicus. The sequence continues at coordinate 21,082 of JAPYYZ010001314.1, forward strand.
CAACCTATATGTGGGGCTCTTGTTCGAGGATCCAAGAATTTCGTCAAGTACGTTAATACGCTTCTTTATCCTAGAATGTGAATGTGTTGCTATCGGAAAATATTTCGGATGAAATTCGACACTTGAAATCACATGTTTCCATCATAGGGATTCGGAGATAATCCCCGGGTTGACCTTGAACTTCATATTAGCAGTTAAAGTATAGGCAAGGTTGATTTTCTGACAGGAACTTTACTCTTGGCCCCGGATTTTGTAAGCTCGAGAAATTTATCAAAATTACGAAGTCAGTTCAAGAACTTTCTTCTCATGGTTTTAAATGACCCTCGTAGCTCTCCAGGAAGTACAATTATTTTCTAGAGTCCGGAACCACAGCCCAAGAATGGCGTCTTCTTTCGGAAAATGTTGGAGATTCAAGTTATTCTATTCCGAAATCCTAGCTAATGGCTGGCTCCAAATATGATTGTTTGATTGGAAATGTTTGGAGCCGAGTAAGCGCGACAGTCTAGTGCGACGTGTCTCGTAATTTTTGGGGAATTGGCTAGTCCAATTAGCTCGGACTTGGATGGTTCAAATCAGCCGTAACTTGTCTCACTTTTTGGTTTGGATTGTACTCTTGTGAGTGAGTTGGGGTGCAGTCTGCAATATTGTAACTCCATCGCGGATCAAGTTTTTACTCATCCACGAAAATAGAATAAGAAGTGCAGATCTTTTGAACAACCCTGCAGTTTTTTGTGTTTATTCGAACTTGTTTTGTACGGCAGATTATAGTATACGCAGACTCAGTTATCCACGACATCTCAGTGAGACTCAGAAAAGCAAATTGCTGGATTCGAAGTTGTTATCAGATGAAAGTGTCGCTTCATGATTACTCGATCAGTGTTGGTAAATTTTCGTAATGTTTCGACCCGCGATGAACTTGTCGATATTTTCCGAGGCAATCCTTTCCCATTATGATCGATAAATCAATTTTTTAGATGGACCAGAAATCGAGTGGGCCAGTGGCGCCGGCTCACATGGCCAGCACTTACTCGCTCTTCAGCAGCAATAGCTGGAATATGAATGGTCAATTGGCCTCATCGATTACGAGCATGCCTCCCTCCTCGAGTCAGCAGGATCAGATTAAATCGAATCTTGGCCAGCAGTCGCTGTGGTCAGGCCCAGGCCCGTCGCCATTGGAGAGGCTTCTGGAACAGCAAAAGTCTTTGCGCGAGGGCGGAACTTGAAAGAGGCCATGCGTCAGTTGCTGTCGAAGGAAAGACGAAAATGTAAAAGAAGAAAATTGCTGAATGACTCTCAGCTCAGGCGCGTCATCTGCTGTTGGAAAGGCTGCGATGGACTGAAATCTTTTCGCAGATACCGGCACTTGCAACGCAACTCGAGTCCACGGCAACTTTGCTCGAATCACGGAAGAATAGCGAAGTTCATCACAATGCTCATCATCTAGGTACGCTATGCGAAAGCAGATGAATAATTATTTGGAAATGGTCAGAATTAGGATCTGCCTGTTATCAGACAGCAGAATATTGCGGAATCAATAGGCTATTGGCGCAAGTTGATGCTGTATCATTGCACTTATTTTCGTAGAAACGACAATCGGGTTGGAAAAAGTTTCTTACCATGTCAGAATATATCACCGGCTGATGAATTTGCATCTACCCGTACGTGTGTACACACTCAGTGCCCGTTTGTATCAACTTCGATCAATATCGTATCGTGTTGAGATACAACTTTTTGACCTCCATTGTGGTGAATACCTTGAATACACATAAAACGATGTTGTTTCTTCCAAACTTTGACCACGTTTTGGTTCCAGTCAGTCACTCGAGCTCATAGTTATTTCAAGCTCAAATTCAACAGAGTAAGATATCCACCATCGAACAAGAAAGTGAATGAGTTAATTGAAATGCTCACGGTCGACATTCAGTGAGAGGAAATGGAAAGATATTCTCATTTCGTGGTACTGCCTCCAAATTTATTTTCAATATTTTAATATTTTAACATTACAAAGTCGTACAAACTGTGATTTTTGATCCCTTAATTATACCTATTTTTCAAATTCCTAACTTTATATAAAATTTTGTTCAAATTTCACCCGTCAATAATCGGATAGTTTAAGATAGTATATTTCAATTCAAGGGCGTCAAAGTTGAGTTTCATATACCGAGTGATTTTCAGCGAGGGTCGGAAATATCACAACGATGCCGATTCCATATTTTACAGCCGTGTGTCCAATGCTTCAAATGCCATTTTTTGACAATGAGCGAGTGAAAGTCAAAAATCCGTGGAAAAAGTGCACCCTCACGCTCGGAGCGTCAAAAATAAATTTTCAATGGTGATACATCACAATCACAGTTCGGAGGTGTATAGATAATTTTATTCAGTTGGACCATATTGTTTCAAACTCTTATCTCCTAGACTCACTCACAGAAGTTTTCTTCATAAACTACATTCTAAAGTTGGAAATAACATTCTGAAGGAAATTTTGTTCTGAATAGTGTATCAATGAATGAATTTATCTACAAAATTAGGTATGGTATAATTATTATTTAATATTTGACTATCTGTATCATGAGTTGACATCTGATGAATGAGACTAGATATCTCGATAACATGGAAAATATTATATTTTCAATACCACTTGAAAATTTCAAGTTGATCCCAGCTAAAGTAACTACATTCAGTAACATATGTACAACTTATAAAGTTATTTCCTCAATAACGCATTTATAGAAAATGTCAATCCTCATCAAGGTGTGATCAATGAAATCTCGATTACTTGTTCTTTTTAATGCTCCTCATCATCTTCTGGATTCTCTCTTCAAAATTTGAAAGAAGGTCACGAAAGAAAAACTTGTTTCCATAACAACAGCTTAATTAATGATCACTTTTTTCAATTTCAAATATCTTACAAGCAAATGAAGTAGCTGACAAGGACTTAGAGAAATTCTTGATTTGAGTAACATTCAACTCATGAGGAGTGATATCTCTCAGTAAAGTATGGATGGAGGAAGCCAAAACAGTGAATAGTTGCAAATGCTATGTTTCCAATGATAAGTTATTTATATTAAGACTCTCCGAACATACGATGTAAAATCAATTCACAAGAGAAATTGCGTCCTTTCTTCAAAAGATACTTCATGTACGAATTATTGACAAATAAACACTTTTGATTCAATTTATTTTCTGCCATTCTGCAACCTATAACCTGGATAATTGTAATATTTTAATTAGAGGAGGGCTTAGTTTACACTCTAAGATTGAAAGCATTCAAAGATAAGTATCTCACCAGTCCTCTAAAACTTGTTGTATGGCAAGAGTTACCCACGTTCAACTGATAGTTGAATTGTTTTGCAACTTGAGCTGTATTTACAATTTGCAGATTGCCGTGTAAATCACCATCATCGGTAATTGTGATAGTTAAAAAGAAAACCCCCATATTCGCGATACTGATAGCTCTTTGAAAGCAACTGGGTGAGTCATATGGTATTAACCATGACGCCGTGTAACAAGTTTTATCAGATATTTTTTCCTGAAAATGTTCAAAATTCTACATTAGGTCATGTTATGTACAGCTCTGCCGTACCTAACGAGCTGACAAAAATCCACAAGAAGATTGCGGCGAAATAACTTTCTTGCTCATTTTTCAGAATTAATATTCAACAGTATTACATGAACTCCATACAAAGTTCTTACGGGTCCATATTCTTTGAAAACAAGAAGGGTATGGCTTACTGTTTTGATTCTATACAATGCTCTTCTGAAGCAACAGGCAATGTTTCTTTGACATAAATCAATCTTATTACATCAAACTTATGGGAAAATCAAGTACAATCAGAGTAATGGGCTAATCAAACCCAACATGTAAATATGGAAATTGATTTGAATTATATTGATCAGTATTCCTTGGATGATGCCATAATGGTATGTATCTCAAACACAAAATGTTGTCATTGTGTGGTATTAAGAATCAAGATCTTAAGGTGGTATCAATAAAGCCAGATTGATATACTTAAATCCATCAAATCAATAGAGAGCACCGTAAGCTAGTAGCCCTTGTATTGTCAGAATAGATGGAAAATCATCATTCCTTAACATGAATGTAGAGTGGAAAAATCACCTGAGTGTATGTCTCTTTGTGGTAATATCTAATATGGGGGATCATGCGACCATGAGCTAACTCTTCTGTGCAGTTTCCTATTTTGCAAGGATATGTCCCTTTTCCCACAGTAGGTGCCACTTTCAAATCGGTTAGGTTTGAATGGCTGATTTTATTCATTAAGAAAGTTTCACAGCTGTGAAGATTTGCTACAACATCTGTTTGCGTCTCTGCAGTGATTCCATCAATTTTGGCTGATTTTGACTTATACTTGGGATCTGTCAATGAAAGCTTAACAATAGCATTTCAGTCCATTGTTTTAAGCTTGGTATCAATTCATCAATTCACTTTCCTAGATCCATACCTTAATTTCGTCAAGTTTGGTTGCCAGGGTTTCTGCTAGGAAATTTCTTGTTCCATTGAAAGGGCTCTTACAATAAGGACATTCATTAATTTGCTGCTGGCATGAAACACAAACATGATGACCCTGTGTACACATGGCTACTGGTCCTGATAAATTTTCACAACAAACTGGACATTGAAGGATTTCCTCAATGTCTTCTGCAAACTGAAAAAGATGAATAGTAGGTAAACTTTCCATTTATATTCAAGTAATTGCTAGAGGCAGTGAAGTCCTGCGTTCCTCATGTTCCTCCCATGCAAGGATACAATCAAAGTTTTCTGATTCAGATCCTCAATGAGACATCAAGAATCGCAGTGCAGGCAATAGTTTGCATTCTTGAACAATACTTGCCTTGTTCCTCAATGTCATTATCGCAGTCTCCATCGTTACATATGATAACCGAATGAACGGATGATTCTCATGAATATCTTTCTTTCAATATCTATAGAGATCAGAATACGAATCTCATACAATTGTCCGCTCAATCGGAGATGAAATGGGTTAGATTGAAGAAAAAAATATCGTAGGACAATTACTCGAGTCTCGGGACCATAATATAGATTTGTGATTATTTGGCAAAGTGGTTTCAACGAATGTGTAGGCTTTTCACTTCTATAGCTGACGTAACCTACACGGCGAATCTACCGTGTTGAATTTGTGGTCAAGACAAATCCATCGTCGCCGACTATACTGACCCGCGCGAAGACGGATGGGACCCTATGCGTTTGCGTTCCGCACGTTAGGATGTAGGGTCCCTAGAGCTGTGAAGACGACCCAGCTAACAAAAATGCGCCCCCGGAACAGGCCTGTCCTGCCCCGGGGACGTACTAAGAAATGTCTTGGCTATGATCCCCAGAAGATGTCATGACACGGCCCGAGGCAGTGTTGTTTTGCCTAATTGAGATCCTCTTTGTGCTCGGGCACGATCCTACATAGAAGAAGGTCTGCGCACGCAGCGCGGGGGCGAGGAATGCAGATAAATATATGCAATCAATATGGCCGTCCGAGTAGTCAATGCTCTGATTGGTCGGTCTCGCGCCATCCAGCTGAACACTCAGTTCGGATGTGTGGGGTCACACAGCTACCGCCAGGTGGCAACCCCTAACCTCATCTCTCTCGCAAGCGACCGGGGTCACGCTTGCTTCGTATATATGAGCGCCACTCGCCTCCGCGCTCAGCGTCCAGCGCACCGTCCGCAAGTCAGCCCTGCTGATGAGTCTAGTGATCATCACACTTACGGACGGGAGACGAAACGCATGTCAGAGCCTTCTGCTCATTCCATTGTAGAGCCATCTTTTCCTACAGATGTAAGCACTGTAGCACTGCCTCTCTAATTTCGTGCTCCTATCTCAATAAATCAAGGTCGATCCACAAAATGATCTCAGTCATTTCCCTTACAACGCACCCTCGATGCGCTACACAATCTAAGTGCACACAAAAGCGTAAGCTGTATATTACTTGCGCTAAGTCCGAATGTCCAGTTGGATAAATATTGCACTCTCATGTATACTGATGAGGGACAGGAGTGTTAGATGGAATCATCGTTCCCCTCAAGAGCATACAAAGCAATTTGTCCAAGCCTCGAGTAAATGACCCGAGTCGGGACCCGACCCGGAAAACACAGCCCTAAAAGATTGCTAATTCCGGTAACTTGCCCTCTCATAATTCTTGATCAGCGTTGCGAGCAGATGTTCCGATTGATATTACTACGATTTAATTCTCACCCGTTCATCGCGAAAAAAAACGCATTCTCACCTGGATTTGAAATGGCAGACGTCGGACTTTTGATCCAACGTCTGCCAGATTAAATCCAGGTGAGAATGCGTTCTTTTTGCTATGCACGGGGGAAAATTAAATCGTAACAATATCAATCGGGACATCTGCCCGCAACGCTGATCAAGAATTATGAGGGGGCAAATTTAATATGGTGTCCGAATATTTTCGTTGTGGTATAGTGCCCAAGGATTCCAGTGCTCTTCCGTCTACTCTTTGCAACAGGATATTTTCTGATGCATTTAGCATCTCAAACTCATCCACGGGATTTTGTTTCATTATGTTACCTTCGTATTCCGTGTCTTGGAGGAATTGTGCAACATCCTTGGTTCTCTCGTCTTGCTGGATATAAACACGCAGCAGCCATCTGTTGTACTCGTCGTGACTCATTTGGGCTCCTCGCGTCTTTAACTCTGCCTCTTCCCAAAATTTATTCTGTTATGGAACCCGAAGCCGCTCAAACCGTTGACCTGACTCTCTTTCACACTCCTTTTCGGACGCATCCTAGCCCGTTTTGAAGCTTAAGGTAGTACTGTCGGTACTCGAATTGACGTCCAGAAAGATACAAAACTTGACACACTGATAGATCTGGATCTCAAGTGACTTCAGTTAAATTTTCGTGAGCCTCTAGAGCCTGTGAAAGAAGTTATGAACGATTTTGTAGAGGCCGATTAAGGCCATGTCGTAGCTGTGCATCCGACGCGTGGGTAGCCGTTTTCGCGGCATTTTTCATCATTTTTGAATCCCTTGGAGATTTGGATCAAAATAAAAGAGAGAGACTGTTCTACATACTCAAATCTACATCCTCTCTCTCCTCTTTTGATCCGAACCGCGAGGATGTTGGAGAATAACAGGAACGCGATGAGTGCCTAAATACCTCACCGTACATACGGCGCAAGTATACGCGTGCATATAATGCTTCCGGGCGTCCCCATTATTCTCAAAAATCTTCGCGATTTGGATCAAAATAGGAGAGAGAGGATGTAGATTTGAGTATGGAGAACAGTCTCTCTCTTTTATTTTGATCCAAATCTCTGAGGGGTTCGAGAATAATGGGCACCGTTTTCATGCAGAGCGCGCTTGCACGGCTCCGACATGGCCTTGACATGGTCTCTTATGGGACACCACGCATGATTCAATACGTGACGTTCAGATCTTTGTGAAATTGCATGCATACGAAAAAGAGTGCATGAAAAGTAGTTAAAAGAAAGCACTTTGACGATTCAGAGCCTACAACGAAAGATACAGGCAATTATGTTACTTTTTCCTGCAGTTTCGGGGTCAGGTTGTCGTCTGCTGTGTGCATTCACGATACCTATATCGTCGATCGACTTACGCTTGACTCGTTCAGTATCGGCAATACTCCTTTAATAGAAAAGCTCGAATATGATCTCAATCACATTGAATTTTGTGGAAAAGCCAACCCATTAGATTTCGACGGAATAAAATTTTCATTTTTTGAAATGCAAAATAACTGGTTTCAACTAGTTAAGGCTTCCTGGTCTCTCAATTCTGGCGTATTTTATCATATCTTCAGGTTCCTAAATCCATTTCGAAGCTCGCCACAGGAACTGTGAAATGAGCTCAGGCACGTGGAGAAATATCAAGACGCTCCGGAGTTAGGGCTTCAAGAAGCCTCAATTTGTTAAACGAGAAACTTTGCTTCCTCGACAAATGATGAAAATAGATTTCTTTAATCATGCAGGCCAGACCGGTGAGTCCGGCCACTCTCGATTCAATTGCGTTCCTTCGATCAGCCAGCCATCGGCAGTGTCCTTGGAAAATATTTATAATGTAGTGTTGATCACCTTTGAACGAAATAAAATTAAAGTAGATGTACATCAACTACGCGATTCAAAGACATTTAACCTCACTCTTTTAGGCACATGAATTCATTCAAAATCATCAATGCAACTTATTGGGGTGTTTTGCGTGTCAGAAGGTGTACGTTGATAAGTAAATATGCCTCTGTGAACGAAACACGCATGACTGATACGATGAATGACATATAAACAGAATTCCCTTGATGGACGTGGCGCAATTCGTTTTTTGATGGCTATTACAAAAAAAAAAACAAAGCAGTCGATCCTAATCAGACAATGACACGTGATCCATCTATGTATAGACTTATTTCTCCTGCAATTAGATAGTTTTGTCATATCTGGATCATTTGTTACACTCGAAAGAGTGACTTTTTTGAACATGCTCCCATAAGAGCCATGTCAAAAGTGAGCAAAACACTCCAATTTTTGATGTCCGTATCTTCGAAACAAGACGGTCAATCGTCCCGAAATTCTGCATACGTGTTCATCGATACAAGAATTAGTATCTCACGAAATTTGGAATCATTCTGTCGCGTGTCGAGCACATCCAAACGAACACTCTGAGGGTAACTGGAGTAAAGGATTATTGTAAAAACTAAAATCAAGCACAGGAAAAGTACAAATATCTGCACGCTCGCACGAGCCGGATCGTTGCGGAATTTATTCATCGTCGCTACCTACCAGTGCGTCGTCTACGCTGCGACCGCCCGACACCAACTGAGTCGCGATGTCGCCGAGCTCGCGTTCGAGTTTTCGCACGGCTCGATGCTCGGTAGCTTACGCCGCGCCGTCTACGCTACGGAGCGCAGATGAAACGGATTGGCATCTCCAACATTCGGCTATCCTAATCCGGGTTTGGTCCTCCAAACCGCAGTGATCGGAATAATAAATAAGAATACAAAAAATTAGAGTCAAAATACCAAATCACACAACATTTCACAGTCACTAAATCACCCGAATATTCAAAGTAATAATACAGACGTAGTCATTAAGTTTTTTTGGAGGTTTTCTATTTCTACTAGGTAAATGCTTTTCGGATGCACTTTCACTAATCGCTTCTTCACTTTTCTCTGCAGGTAGCACTTGTGCACTTGTGTTTTCGCACTGTTCTTGAGATCCAGTTTTCGGCCCATCGCTCCGTGCATCGCACTGTACAGACTCGCTAACTCTATAATAATCAGAATTACACTCATTCGAATCGTTTTCCTGGCTACCCCGCTGAATCTTCAGTTGATTGATATGAGCAGTAGATTTGAAATTCCTATCTCTAAGTTCATTGACATTTTTATATCTATAAGTGATAACTATCGGTCCACCGTACCACGGATGAAGTTTTGTCGAGTTGCCTGTCGCGACAGCATTTCGCTTGACGAACACAACATCACCCACACAGTATTCCACTCCTTTATATCGTTTTGCATTATCACGTAATTTAAACGCAGCTTGTGCTATCTCAATATTTTCACGTATTTCCTCCTCGACTTCAGTAAGAAAACGATACGTTTCACACCACTCTGTCACCTCGTGTGTTTTTGCGTCCTCAAATCTTGACAAGTACCCATAGAGAGCTTCGGACGGTGTTTGACCTGTAGATTTACTAACGGTAGAGTTGATAACCCTTTCCAATGTTTTCAAATCCGCATCCCAATCATTTTGCTCATCGCTCCCAAGTGAAGTGCGCATAAGGTCTGCGCAGGAACTCTTGTCGGTCGCCAAATGCGTGTGCGCCCCATGTTGAAGGATAGGGGACACGCAAATGCGCGCGCGGAAATGTGCGTCCGAGGGTGCGCGCCGTAATGTAAAAGGTTAGGACGTCTGCGGCGCGCAGAAAGTTCCTGCTATGGCCAATAGCTGGCAAAATTGTCTGATTCATCCTCCCATCAGACCGTTTGCCTGAGGATGTCGGCTAGCATTGAGAGAGTGTTTGACCCCCAACTCTTTACTTAGATTCTCAAATTTTTCAAACGTGAAACAAGTTCCCCTGTTAGAAATCACACGCACCGGCCAGCCAAATCTCTCAAAGGGAGAACGAACTTTATTGACTGTGATTCGAGAGCTAACATCTTTAACAGGTTCCAAGTGAGCATACTTTGTCAGATTGTCGATGATCCCTAGCATATACTTATTATCACGTAGAGTCGAAATAAACGGCCCAGGGTGATCCATCATAACGAACAGTTTTGTCTACGCCAAAATGGCTATCCAAATCGTGATAGCGAATCACAAGCAATTTTGGCATAGCTTTCGGCACAACATACAACTCACGCTCCACACTACTATTAACAACTTTGTTATATAATAGTCCTTCAACTAAAGATAATCTTTCACAACATTCACTTCAAGTCTGCTTCTTTCACTTGCCGGTTTCTTTAGAATTTCGGATTTACTAGCAATTTCAGGATCACTACGTTGAACAACTAACAACTCATCTCCCGACTTATTATGGTGGAAATACTATTACTCAACTCGAGCTCTTCAGGATCATCCGATGGAGCATGCAATAGAGCATCCACATGCTGCATTTGTTCGCTTTTCTTGTGTTTCATTTCAAAATCATATTCGGAAATCTGGCTGATACTTGACCAACGAGCTAATTGAGCATTTTGAGTTTTTCACGCATTCAAATTCAAGAGACACTGACAGTTGGTTACAATCGTGAAGGATAAACCAATGAATAACGAACGCAGATGCTGAAGCGCCCAAGCAGTCGCCAACAATTCGAGTCGCGTCGAATGGTACATTCGCTTCGACTCAGATGTACGTCGGATCACCGCATACACAAGACGAAGCGTACCATCTACCGCATCCGCTTGGAGTAACATCGCGCCTAAGCCGCGCTGCGACGCATCGGTGTGCAATTTCGTTCGAGAAGCTTTCGGATTATACATCGCCAACGTCGGACGCTCAACAAGGTTCTGTGTTACTAACTGGAAAGCAGACTCTTCCCCGTCGGTCCACTCGAACTTTCTAGAACCATTCAAAAGATCTAACAGCGGAGCTGTTAATTCGGCAAATTTTGGTACGAACTTGCGAAAAAAACTAGATAAGCCGAGATATTTCCGAACTTCATGCTCATTCTTCGGCTGCGGAGATTTTTCTTTTGCAACCACTTTCTTTCCACGCGGAGCCACAAATTCTGCTCCAAACACATGATCCAAAAACTCCATTTATCGTATCCCAAAATGGCACTTTTTCGAGTTGAAGGTTAATCCTGCTTTCAACCAAAGGTCTAAAATATAAATCAGGTACATCAGAAGCTTTTCGCAGAACTCAGTGAAAATACAAGCGTCATCAAAACAGTTCACGGTGATTCCCTTTCGTCTAGCTATTCCAAGACCTTTATCAATTAATATGTGGAAGTACATTGGCGCATTAGCTAAACCCGGAATGGCCCTCTTAAATTGACCCATTTGTGTCTCAGTAATGAAAGCCGTGAGTGGTTTTGCCCTCTCTGTCAGCGGCATTTGCAAAAAACCTTGTGCAAGGTCTAAAGTAACAAAAAAACTCCGCACCGTGGAGTTTTTCTATCATTTTGTTGGAATTTGGAATGGGTGTATTATTATAATCCGTTTCGGGTCTAGATTGATTCTAAGACAGTCAACCACCATTCTTCCGCTCGCATCGGATTTGCGCACTAGAAACGTGGGACTCGCGTACTCAGAATCAGTTTCCGTCACAATGCTTAATCTTTCATATCCAAATATAATTTTATCGAGTTCCTCACGATCCTTCGCAACTGAACGATACGGCTTTGCTTGGAAAGCACGCGCACCATCCTTTACTTCAACATCCATCTAAACGAGTTTGCAACAACCCAATTCACTCGGATTTTTGGTGAAGCAAGCTCGATACTCATCCAAAACTTGGACAAGTTCACACTTTTGCTCAAGGGTCACGCATTCATCGGTATACACTTCGTCAGATACAATAACATCCAACCGCGGCTCAACAACAACAGGTTATTCTATCGAAAACACACTGCATATTTCTCGGTCGATTCGAACAATTTCGTTAGTTGCACTCTCGCAAGTAATGAAAAATACATACTTATTCATATCAGCTTGTACAGTGATGGGATTGATTTCACCTGGCTCGACTGTGATTGGTTCCGTTGCACGAACCTTACAAGGCGACGAATTGGTGTTCTCAAAAATCGCTGTGTCGACGTTTGTAAAGGAGAGACATGGGCTTCAGAGGATCGAACTCCAAGTTGGCAGTAACATGTCCCAAGAATCGCGCCGCGCCTTCTCCGTAACCTTCTAGAACGCCCGGCTCTCCCTGCATTTTCGAGCCCAATCGCAATGCTATCGATGCAAGCATCGTGAACACGGTTGCGCTATGATCGAGAAATGGATTCTTACACACACCGTTTACTTTTACATCCCTGAAAAGTTTTCCATCTGATTCGTCGAAACTGTCAGCATTGATTACAAACATTTCGGAAGATTTTACAGGTGCGTCATCGGCATTGCACCGCGATGCAACGTGCTCCGTCTGATTGCACTTTCTACAAGTATTAACTCTTTTCTCGGAGGGACAGTCCCGTAGAATGTGCCCGCGCCTCGTGGCAACGATAGCATTCAATCGAATCTGAAGAATCGACGCGCGCGCGCCACTCACCTTCGCGGAAGTCGCGATATTCGGAGCCGTTGGTTGCTGCGATGATTTACCGCTGTTACCGCTGCTGCTGCTCCCGTCGGCACCGCTGCTGCTGGTGGAGCTCGACTTGTTGCTTTGCTGGCTCGGTGTCACGCTGTTGCTTTGCGGGCGTTGCTTCGTCGCATCAGCTCCCGTCGATATCGACGTTGACTGTCTTCCGGAGATTCGCTCTCGCCGCACAATGTCGAGCTTCTCCATCCGCACCAAGTCCTGAAGAACTTCCTCTGTCGACTGGTAGTCTCTCCCGAGGATATGATATGCGAGGCCTTTGGACCACAGCCTGCTGGCCACTTCGTCGCGCATTTCGCTCACTGACATGTCCAACCCGTCACAGAGACACACAATATCAAGGACATACTACTATAAGCTCTTCTTGCGGTCTTGTGCGCGCCCGGTTATCTCGCGACATTTTCATCTTTTGCTGAGTGCTGCTGCAAACGTAGCGTCGAATGCGTCACAAAATCGTTCATAGCTTGCGACGCTGTCCACTCGCGTCAAATACTACTTTAACGCGGCACTTTTCATGTGGATTTTGGTGACGCTGAATACAACAGCATTACTCCAGCCATTGATGCTCTTTAACATATCAAGCTCTTGAGCTACGCGTCCGGCTTACTCGGACCCTCTGTTCCATAAAAGTCACGGACAGCGGTATGCATATTTGGGTGAATCATGGCCGGCGCGTCGCCTCGTCGGTCCCCCAAACGCTGCATCGATTCTCGAAGAGCGTGCGACTGCTCCTGCAGATTCGTGCTCAAATTCACCAGCACACCCTTCAAATCGCGATCAGCTCCGCCGACTTGCTGTGCACTGAGACGAGCTTCCAGCTCTGCCATAGGCGTTCATGCTCCTGTCGCTGCTGCTACATTAGTTGATAGGCCCGGTCGTGATTTTGCTCTAGTTGTGCTGCTTGGGCGTGTGCATCCATGCCCCCGTTCGCGCCGTCGTTGCTTTGACCCTCGCCATAGCTCCGTTCACCATCTTGAGGCTGGCGACAAGCTTCCCGCTTGCCGAGCTGACGATGACCTCGGGTACGCAGTGGTTTCTTTCGCGATGCCGGAGCGAACGCGTGACGTCCGCAACCGAACCGATAACAACAACACCTGCAGCACACAAGTTTCACTTTGCACTCTCGTCAGGAAGCAGCGGCGTATCCCACTTCTGAAGAGGTTATCACGCGTTCTAATACAACTTTCTAGTTCTGTATACAATCTTGAAGATGAAAAATGAGTAGGGTTGTTGTTGGTCGAAACTATGGATCTTAAAGGGGCATTTTGTTTATGGATTTTTGGTTATCCATAACATCTAGCTAGGGTTGTATTAGTCAGAATAAGAGAGTGCGGCTGGATTTTTTTGGATAGAAAGTTGTGGTTATTGCAGTGCTTCAAAAGTGGAGAAATATTACTCTGAATCTTCCTTAACTCTTTCAGCACCGACTTTTGAAACTCATCGAAAAAATGATTCGTAAGTTTTACCTGACTCTGTAGGTCCTGAAGGCCTCTCCTTGAATTTTTTCAGAACTTTCTGATTGGTCTAACAGTGATAAATAGCATGTCCATAATTATGGACATTGGTCGCATCTGTCATATTTTGACTTCGTATATTGGAGCAAACAATATTATTGACCAATGATAATAATGAATTGCTATGTCAACAATTATCAGACAGAGAGAAAATCATTCGAGGTAGAATCTACATCGTTCGTGGAGAAGTACAAATCTAAATGTGTCAAATAATGAGAGCAACAATTTGAACAGCATTATTCGTGAAATTTGTAGATGCGACTTCTCTCACTCTCGCTCTTGTTGTTCAAACACTAATATAAAATATACGTCACAGTTTATCCAAAATGCGAGTTCTCCTCCCGCTATAATCTTTACAGCGGGATGCGTTTTTCTTTCAATCAAACTGGCGCAAGTGATCGACATTGGTCAAGCTGAATTGACAAATCTGGCTTCTTTTCATGACGAATTCGTTTTCCGGGGATCTCATATCTCATTCTCAACTAGTCAAGACCTTGATATATCACAAAAAAGTGGAATTATTTGACAAAAAAGTCAAAGAACGATCAGAGCGAACGTAAGACCCATCCGACCAATGTCCATATTTATGGACATCATCATTTTAGCTCATTACACAGTACGAACACTACTCGCAGACTGGAAAAAATCCGAGATCGTGTGCCGCTGTCCAAGAAAGACATGTGAATTTTTCCATTCACGAAAAGTAGCTCAAAGGCGAGGAAAAAATTCATGAAGAAATTCACTAATCAAGGTTAGATTATTTCACGTGCTGCACTTGACTTTTACTCTCCAAATGTGTAATGAAAGCTACTCTGATCGATTCTGGGCTTTTTCTTCCAGATTTGACAATAACAAAGAACGCCACAGTTATTCCGGATGGTATGATTCCTTGGAACTCAATGAAAACGCGATTGGATAGGAGCATATCAGATGTCCATAATTATGGACTTCGGTGCTGAAAGGGTTAAGATCTTCGATGGTTGGATTCTAATAGATACGTAAACTTTAGCATCAGAAAGAAGGTCATTCATCTTAGTATTATATTTAGTCATTCTCCTACAAACTGTAACATTGCTTTTATCAGCACGAGTGAAAAAATATCTTTGTTTGACTTTAAGAAAGATTATTAGATCGCCAAGTTCACATATTAAGGTGGTTCACTTGGTCAGAGAGAAAAAGAGATATCTGTGCGAGAGAGACAGAATCCACTTTCCCTTTTAAAAATTTCATAACTTTGGACCAATGCATTTGATTTTCTTAAAACTGCACAGAATTATTCCGCAAAACAACTTCTTCCTGATCATATCACTTTGATCGTATATTCTGTTGATTTGTTTATAAATCAATGCGTGTGGATATAAACAAATGATTATATCTTCTAAACGCGCCTCACAAATTTTGTGCCGTTCCACATAAATGTTCTATCAAATAATCCCCACGTAACTATTCTTTTCAGAATTTTCTATGATCGCGTTTTTGAGATATTCGACGCGAAAGGTGCATTCCCTATCTTCCACGTGTTAAATTCCAAAAGTTGTATATTCATTTTCTCGAAAACCGGCCTCAAGGATTTTTTGAAATTTTTTTGAGTGGCTAATATCGTCATTCTTTACATGCATGCCAATTTTTGTGGACTTCTGTGATCAAGTCGAGTTCCGTGGGAGCCACCTTAACAATATTTATGAATCGAAGAAAAAACTACGAGATTTCAGAATCCCAGATGATCGAGTTCTTCTGTCTCTCGATGTTAGCTTGTTGTTCGCCAATATACCTTGCCACCTTGTACTTGACAGTCTGGATAAACGGTTCAATGATATTGATAATAAATGTAGAATCCCGTTCGATGAGATACGTGAGGCTGTGAAACTCATTTTCAACAATATTTATTTCCAATTCGATTCGAAACTCTATGAACAGATCAATGCAAGTCTTATGGGCTCGCCCATCTCACCACTATTTGCAGATTCAGTAATGGCAGATTTGGAAGTACATTGCCTCTCAAAATTAGAGTATGATCATAATGTTGAGCCAATATTTTATTTCAGATATGTTGATGACACTATTATGTGCTTGTGAGGCCGCCGTGGCCTAGTGGATAAGGTCCTTGCCTCCCACGCGGAAGGCCAGGGTTTGCATTCCGGCCGGCACCACTGAGACTGTTTCTCATGAGCTTTTCACGGCGGTCTCGGTGGTTAGGAACCTACCTTAAACTGTAGGTCCCCCTCACCGAGGTGAAATCGCTAAGTGGCAGTTGCTGATGCGCTGGTTGAGCGTAACTCAATCCCACGCACATGGGTGCCGTCTGGATAAAGCTCTAAAGAGCAGGTGCCGAGACGTAAAACTAAGAAATTAAGTTTATTATGTGCTTGCAAAAAGTTCATGTTGACCTAGTCTTGGAAGTTTTGGACCAATACCCCTTGAACCTCCAGTTCACTCATAGATCAGAACAGAACAATGGAATCAATTTCTTAGACTTGACATTAATTCGGAATAACAATATGATTGTCATTGATTGGCACCAAAAACCAACTTCTTCCGGTAGGATCCTGAATTTCTTTTCTAATCACACCACTACACAAAAAGAGGATATCATTCATAATCTCGTTGATCGAGCCATGTCCCTTTCTCATCCGAAATTTCATAGAAAACCTCCAAATTTTGTAAGGAAGCTCCTGCTAGATAACGATTATCCTGAACCTTCCATGAGTAGATGTATTAACAATCGACTCTAAAAACTCGAGCAAGATCAACATTCATCAAATGATCACAGTTAACAGTTACTCTTTCAGCAACGAAAAGTATGCATCCCGTTCTCTAATAGCTTTTTCCAAGAATGCTCCAATGTTTTCAAAAAATTTAACATCCTTACATCACCTAAGATTCACAAAAACCTTCAAGATATCATTAAATTAGGTAAAGATCGGCTTGATAAATTTGAGACAACTGAAATGATCTATTAGTCCTCTTGTAAAGACTTTTTTTTTCTCTAGGGAGGTGGAAAACGCTGTTATGTATTGCCGAATGCCAGGCCATTCGGGGATGTTAGACTCCCGGGTCTTACGGTTTACCGACTAAAAAATCAGCTCTCCGACTCACCATTCCGGCGGGGTACTACTATTTAGTGTTACTTCTCGCCGGATGGTTTGTCACGCTCATCGGTGCGCTCTCTCCGTTGCCCGTCTCGTTTCGTGGCGTCACGTCTGTCGTTTGTCTCTCCTTACTTCGTTCTCCTCGGCGTCCTCCTCGGGTTCGGCCAAGCGTTGGCTTGGTGCCTCAGGTCTCTCTCCCTCTCCTCCTTGCGAGTCATTGCGAGCTTGATGTAGCTCGCAATGTCGTTCCATGATTCTTGGTTCCGGAGCACGGTGCTGACCGAGTTCTCCGGTGCGAGGGTAACACCGGCTGCTCTCTCTGAAATGCTGCGTTCTACGCTCTTATCACTGCACGCAAAGATCGCATGCCCTGCGTCGTCCCAGTAGCCACACATTTGGCATTCTGGGGTCTCACGCCTCTTGAACCTTGTGAGGTACACCCCCCCCCCCCAAGCACCCGTGGTTTGTCAGGGCTTGGGTGACCCAGAAGTCGAGCTCTTCGTGTGCCCGGTCGACCCAATTGGCTATTCCGGGCCTCTTGTAACGACTTTTTTTTTATTCTAGAGAGGGGGAAAATGCAATTATGCTTTGCAGGATGGCCGGCCATCTTGGGATGTGGGGCTCCCAGGTCTTGCAGTATACCCACAAAACACCCGCCTCTCCGACTCGCCAGCCCAACGGGAGGCCGCCTTGGCATTACTTCCCGTTGGGTGGATCGTCTCGCGTAATGGTGCGCTCTCTCGGACACCCGTATCGTTACGTTACGTCCTGTCTGTTGTCAATCTCTTCAGTATTCCTTCTTCTTGACGGTGCTTCACGATCTCTTGTAATGACTGCTCCGCATCTTATGTAGGAGAAACGAAGAGACCGTTATCTGTGAGGATCAATGAGCACAGGACGATGAAAAATCCAATCACAGTCATTTTAACTCACATGAAAATGCTTGATCATGAGTTTGTCTGGTCTCGCGTGAGAATCCTCGACCGTGAACCACATTTTCATGAAAGACTGCTGAGAAAAATAATTTATATCAATTCGGATAAGAACAATATCAATCTTTAGACCGACACTCGCAATCTCAACCTGCTGTATCGTTCAATTTTAAATTGAAATCAAACATGTGTCTCAGCAGTAATTAAACATCAGAGTCCATAGTGCTATTCCTTTCTCTCTCGGACTCTCCGTTTCGCACCCTCACCTGTGATACCTTCTCACTTGATGTCTCTTCGATTATATGTAATAGTGTATGCCTGTCAATTGTACGTCACCCACAGACTGAAACACCTGACGTGAGAGTAGACACTGAGTCTATTTTCGAATCTTAACATAAATATGTGAGTGACTAAAAACTTCGTGTAAATATTGGTATGTACTTAATTGTTACAATTGTTGTTATATACTTGGCTTAACCATTTCACATTTTTCACTGCACGAAACGTTGCGATAGATGACTTTCTATAAGTTGTATTGTGTTTTGTCCATCTATACGAACCCTGATCCTTCAAGATCGACTCAAGTATCTTCACAGAATTTTTACCATATATGGTTCATGTATAAGTACGGATGAACTTTTTGAAAGATTGCTGTTTCAATCGCATTTTTCTCTTCCAGTATACCTCTCAGCCATTTAAAACAAAGGTATTCTCAATCCTCTCGACAAGATCTATCAATTGTACGTAACACATTCTACCAACGACATTACATCAATTTACCATGCATGGTTGATTCATGAGTGCGGACGAAACTTTGGAAAATTGTTCTTCCAATCCGATTTTTCTTTTCGGGTATATCTCTCAGCTATATGAAATAAAGCCATTCTCATTCTCCTCTGCAAGATTCATAGACTGTATGTGACACATTTCAGAGAGAACCCTTCATAAGTTTACAACATCTTTCATATTGCGTTTATTTTAACTTATGAATTTTCAATCACGCAAGTATCGTATTCCTTTCAGCTATTTTCCAGAAATTTTTCAGCATGAAAGTATGATATTTACTGCCCATGATCATTCAGAAAGACGAAGAAGTATATTATGCCATACTTTCATATTTTGAATCGATAGGTTGATGCAGACTTTTCGTCCAATAAATTTGAGGAAAAATCCAAGAGTTATATGAATATTTTGTTGAAAAAATTTCAAAGGGTTGAATGAAAAATCTGTATCAACCAACCGACTGTGAACATGGAGATGAACAGTAATTGTCTTTTTGGTATTTTGAATGCTGACAGAGCAAAAGTATGACACTTTCATCTTATGAAAATTCTTGAAAATACGATACTCATGGGATCAAAGAACCAAGTCAAAATATTTGCGGTTGGGAAGGCCCAAAATTGTCTCAGCTCTCGATTCAATGATTCTCTGTAAGTCCTCAGAATCTTGAAGCGTTGGCCGGACCGTTCAAGAGTTATGATGAACAATTGAAAACGAAACATAAAAACAGACTCATACAAACACGGGGAAAGGCTCGAAAGAAAGCTATGATGTAATTTTATTAAGGCTCGTGAGTAAAATATGTGACGTGCACTCGATAGATCTTGGGGAGAGGGACAAAAAACTATCTGTTTCATATGGCCAAGAGGTATACTGGAGGAGAAAACTGAGATAAAAACGTCGATTGAGCAAGAACTTCGTTCGCACAGATTGCTAGGTAAGTGTTTGAATCCCAATCTCTTCGAGTATACCCCTCAGTCATATGAAATTAAGCTCTCCTTGTTCCTCTTGCCAAGACCTATTGACATTACGTCACACATTTCACCAATGGCCCTTTATGAGGTTACCACATGAGCTTTCTTTCTATCAGTGCATATTTGTCCGCGTATCGTTTGTTTCGTTCACGGAAACTCTTAAACGATACGGCCGATCCTCTTGAAATTCTGATTATTTTATCTAGAATGATCAAATTGAGAGCTGAGTCTATTTTGAGCCCTAAATATCAGATACATTCTGACTTGTGATTTTTTAATCACGTGAGTATGTTATTCTTTGGGTATAAAAGTGTGATATTTCTTAGTCATCAGGATTGAAAAATACAAAGATGATTATGACATATTTTGATATTCTGAATCGATTGTTTGATACATATTTTTCATTTCACGAATCGGAGAGAAAATTGCAGGAGTTATATGAACTTATTGATTGATTATTGATTAAAAAATATGACGGGGTAAGATGAAAAATCTGTAACAACCAGACGTTTCATAACATGGAAATGAACGGTAATTATCTTCTTCGTATTTTTGAATACCAATACAGAAGAAATATCAATTTTTTGTCAGGTAAAAATTATTGGAAGTATGACACTGCCGTGATCAAAGAAGCAAAAATCAAAATGTACTCGATATAAATAGCCCAAATCAAAGTGAATTATTAGTTTACGGCTTATCAAATTGTTTCCAACTTTGAGTCCGGTACGAAGTTACTTGTTTGTGTGGCTTGAAAATAACATTGAATTCCAACGCAAGAATGTCAGCCGCCTCGAGTACACGAAATTGCCCTACTTTCTGTTCACGCGAAGGGAGTGGTTGTTCATTTGAGTATGAGACAGATTTCCTCTTCTGCCGCAATGGGTGGAACTTGAGAGGGATTTTAATTTCATTCCTCGTGTGGCAGCTCAGTTATAAGGGCCAAGTTCTTGGAATCTTGTAAATTCTCAGTTCGTTTCTGCCGGCTAGCACACATTGTTGAGTTTCCCAAATAATATAAACTCGTATACAGACTGTTTTCGAAGGGCTACAAACTTGTTTTGTTTCATTGTGTGAGCCTTTTGTAAAATATTAATTTGTTCGATTACTAATTGGTTGGTGCGCGGCACCAAGGGCAAAACAGCATATCACTGTTTAAGATGCAACCAACCAGAGTTGAGCGTTCGCTCACGCCGCTCAGCTCTGATTGGCTACTTTGCCCCTGGCGAGCTATTGTCACGCTCTATCCGAATTCATAGATGGTTTTACTGAATTATTAATGGCAGCTATTCAAGAATAAATTTTGCTCACATGTTTTCAGCTGAGATCATCCCCCCTAAAGGTCGGGCCGATTATTTCCTTTCTTCCCAAACCAGGCCACGTAGCTCTCTAGTTTCAATAGACCCGAGCTTGAGATTATCAAAATCTGGCTTAAGGCGGTGCGGGAGCCGTGCGCTCGTCAGTCCGAACTTCATTCACAACTTTCTCGAAAATTTGAGCGATTTGGGTGAAAAGACGAGTTGTCGA